>JALPQI010031491.1:0-57871 GCA_025490895.1 Thaumatotibia leucotreta
TTTTCATTAATTTCTTAACATACAACACATCATTGATACCTCAGCTGTTAAAAAACCACTGGTATCTAAGGAGTCAATAAGGCAAATATATCTGAACAAGAAGGAAAAATAGACGTTGTATGGTACAAATATGGTTGAATATTGATTGAAAAATAGCTATACTTATTTTAAGTAACTGTTTTGACAATCATCGAAAGCAGTACAGTCTTGTCATCACATACATCTATCTCACATTTTTCTCTTCAATCATTTGACAGGTGCTTCTTAGTTAACTTTAGGATAAATTCTTTACTTTTCTCTTTTTACAAGTTTTTAGAATTTAGTTTCAACTTAGTTTTCAGTTCCGTTGTCTATGATCGAATCTTGCAAGTTAAATTTGAACCATTTCCTGATTTTAGATTGAGCTGCTTAAATTTGATGACAATGCAATATTATTATGACAAAGAGCTGATCTGATGGTGGAACTGGAAGGTAGCCATAGGAACTTTGTGATGAAACAACCAAACCCCATTGTGTTTGGGTTTCTTAGACTCGTCTCGATATGTGTAAGTTGGTCGTGGGAAGTAAAGCACAGTCAGCGACAATACTTTGTCTTCTTCTTCCTGCTTTTTCGTTACCCCGGCTTCTGCCACGGCCAGAGAGCCTAGGGCCCGCTTTGACAACTAGTCCCAAGATTTGGCGTAGGTGCTAGATTTTTACGAAAGCGACTGCCATTTGACCTTCAAACCCAGAGGGTATACTAAGCCTTATTGGGATTAGTCCGGTTTCCTCACGATGTTCTCCTTCACCGAAACGCAACTGGTAAATAATGTCAAATGATATTTCGTACATAGGTACGGTACATAAATTCTGAAAACTCATTGGTACGAGCCGACAAGATTTGAGCCCACGACCTTCGGAATGAAAGCCTTAGTGGTGGGCCACCAACGCTCCTCCAGTGAAAAAAGCTTGTATGAAACATTCAATTTTTGAAAATAAAATGTTTTATGTTTATTATCTGTTTCATTTCATTTTATTTTTCTCAAACTTGCAATGAAATATTGACGTTACCTACTGACGTCATATTGATAATTATTAGGTCCGGAATGAATGTACTCCTGCAACCTTCATTTATTACCTAAAAATATGTTACTACAAATATAAGTCATATTTCAATATTCTAAAGAAATGTATCCATTTTGAATAGTTTGCCATAACCTGAGATAGATGTATGCAGTGACAAGTCTGCACTGCTTTCGTGAGTTGTCAGTCAGTCAGACGTCAAAGCAATCCTTGTCACATATGGATCAAATATTCTTTATAAGTTATAACCAGAGGGATAAGTTATAACCTCGGAGTCGACATTTCCAACGACGTCCAATTCCGATGTCACCTAGAGGGAAAAGCTACGCTGGCATCCAAAAAGCTCGGTGTGCTCAATAAAGCGAGGGGATACTTTACTCCGGGGCAAAGACTTCTGTTATATAAGTCACAAGTCAGACCCCATATGGAGTATTGCTGTCACCTCTGGGCAGGAGCACCTGTATACCAGCTTGCACCCTTTGACTCGGTTCAGAGACGAGCTGTCCGAATAGTCGACGATCCCAGACTCACAGGCGATATTGAACCCTTAAGTCTAAGGAGAGACTTCGCCTCCTTATGTGTGTTCTATCGTCTGTACAATGGGTTGTGCTCTGAAGAACTGTTCGACATGATGCCAACGTCCACTTTTCATCATCGCACCGCTCGCCACCGACTGGGCGCTCATCCTCACCCCTTGCAACCTAAATGGTCGCGCACCGTGCGGTTTCAGAGGAACTTCCTCCCGCGGACGGTCAGTCTGTGGAATGAGCTGCCGAGGTTTTCCCGTTGGCCTACAGTATGGGGTTCTTCAAAAGAGGAGTGTACAAGTTCTTATTGGGTCGGCAACGCGCATGTGACACCCCTGGGGTTGCAGGCGCCCATAGGCTACGGTGATTGCTTTCCATCAGGCGGGCCGTATGCTTGTTTGCCACCGACGTGGCATTAAAAAAAAAAAACGGGCCTATTGTGAACCACGAACGATGTTTTGCCTCTCTCTTTCGCACTTGCAATGTCGAACGTAAGTGTGACAAAGAGGCAAAACTTCGTGCGTAGCTCGCAATAAGCCCTCAGGACCGCTACCGCGAAATCCGAAATTATCAAATCGAAAGAACTTGTCATGGTCACTCTTATTATACCCTAATTTAAGTGACAGAGAAAGTTCCTTTGCAGCTGTTCAGCGGTAGGTGCCGAAGCTAGCTAGGAAAATACGTTTGCCATTTAGATTGCAAAAACTGCATTCAACGAACTAATTACAGAATGAAAAAACCCGGCCAAGTGCGAGTCGGACTCGCGCGCGAAGGGTTCCGTACCATTATCAATTTATTGTTAAAAAAAATACAGTTAAATCAACCTACCTCAAAAACTATAAGATATAATTTGATCAAACTAAAAATCGTTGATAGAGTTTATTAATGTGCATAACATATAATTTTTTTAGAATTTTATATCGCGTAGTTTAAGAAATAGAGGGGGGGGGACACATTTTTCAGACTTTGAAAGCTGATATCTCGAAAACGATTTGCTTAAATAAAAATGAGATTTATGAACCTTCATATCATTTTTTAAGACCTTTCTATTAATACCCCACACGCTCATATACAACTAAAAAAAAATTTCTATCCCTCAGTTACATGTATGGAGGGCCCCCACCCCAATGGTTTTTTTTATAATTTAGTATCATAATCCTGTAGCGGTTCATACAACACATATCCTTACCAAATTTCGTTACTGTAGCATTTATAGTTTCCGAGTAAATCGGCTGTGACAGACGGACAGACGGACAGACGGACATGACGAATCTATAAGGGTTCCGTTTTTGCCATTTTGGCTACGGAACCCTAAAAATTACAGTATTGAAAGTTATTCACATAAAATGTTGGTGCTTAGTTACCATTGAAATAAAAACTGCTAAGCAACGGGTGGCACCTTGGCTGCTGAAGTATGTGATTGGCAGTGCGTGTAGATATTAATGACAACTGCTTAAATTTGAGTGCTTAGTTACCACTGACTTTGTAACCGTTATTGACATTGTGATTAAATAACCGTGTACGTGTTAAAGAAAAACTGGAATATTAAGATATATGTGACGAACTGAAAGCGTATGTGAAAATGATAACTTAGATGTTCATATTTTTCTGACGATTTAAGTGTACATGACTTCTTGGACACCTTGCCCGCTCAGGTATATCTGCTGCTGACTGTACCTAATTTTGAATATAGGATAATGCTTTTATTTAAGCTTCCGTGCTGCATATTTCACAAAGTAATATAATAATCGCGAGTAAATCCATTACATTTATACAGGATGAAAGATGTATTGATTGTATTTTGTAGTTGCACTCAGGGTATACTAAATATACTTGCTGCTATCATAAAATTTGTGAGGCCTATATTAAAGGGTGTATCATTAATTATATTTTACTTAGCCATATTTCTTTATATTACATTTTTATATAAAAACATACATGTGTCTAATTACTGCTTTAATAAGGTACACATTTCATCCTAGAAACTCGACGTAAAGCATAAAAAATATTTCGGACAAGTAAAGAAAATTTGGAAAAGGTGGACCGATGACCTGGTGAAGGTCGCGGGAGTCCGCTGGATGCGGGTGGCGCAGGACCGGTCATTGTGGCAATCTTTGGGGGAGGCCTTTGTTCAGCAGTGGACGTCTTTCGGCTGATGTGATGATGATGATGATGATGAAAGAAAATTTATTACAAGAAAATTTACGTTTTGCGAAAAAGACGACATAACACACAAAAAAATCGTACTTTGAAAGACATGCTTTCATGTGCTTCGTAATGTCAAATATTTAGATATTGCCATAGCACTTATATTGCCCAAAAAAATTATCTGAATTTGTGAAAGGATACTTTAATGAGAATATGGTATGTAGCTTACGTGTATTTGACTTTGACATCTAATGTAACTGTCATGGAGCATTTATATCCACCTGTTTTAACTATGGATCAAGCCCATGGTGTTTCATTAAGGCTTTTATGTATAGCTGATTTTTATAGCTGCTTCGCTGTTCTCGCACGCATAAGAAAGTGAATGGCATCTAAAACGTTGTGTAAAAATCCGATTTCATGTAAAACATAAAATCCACCACATTTTATTTGTGTATGCCTGATTGGGGAATCATGAAGACTCCGTTTAGATAATATACTCGGGCAGCATCTTGACCTATTGCTTCTTAAAATAGTACCATGGAGTCGCTGAAATAGTCTTACATTCAGCTGTATAGGTTTGTCCGAAAAACGTTTGATAGGCAATATTTATAGCACGATAAAGCCTTGGAAAGTAGCCATACATTACATATACACCATACACTCAGAACATAGAAACGCAAAATAATACATATTTCAATAGTTAGACCAGTTAATAAACGATACAGTCTTTAATACTATTTGCGTTTTCTTTGGCTCTATATTTCTGATATATTGTGTTATCTCCAAAATGCATTTGAATGTTTAGTATATTTTGATCACAGCACGTACATGTTTTTGTCACGTATCTCCAAAAAGGGTAAATAATAACATTAATAACAATATTCTCGTAAATTCGACATTCAATTGTGTATTTTAAAACATTAGTAAAAGAACGACATTATGTACTCAACTTACTTATTTCAAATGACACTTTCGTTTAATTAAAGAGGTTGATAAATAATAAGTGGCAAATTTAGTAAAAATATTTTTTGAAAACATTTTATAGGTGATTTAACGTCATCCACATTATTAGTACGATCACTGTACATGATGAAGTTTATCTGTGTTATACAGGGTTACTTTTTCACCGTTACAATAAATATGTATCATATCATTGGTACAGATAATAGATCACATTTATCAACAAATTTTTTTTAATTTTTTTATGAATTTACCCTTTATGCAAATGTAACATAATGGGCGCCATTCCCTGTAGCAACTGTAGTCATTCGTATATTTTTCCATTCAATTTTTTTATGAAAAGCTTATTTTTCAGTACAGATGGTGCATTTTCGCTAGTGCCAGAAGCGGTTAATTTTACGTCAGGTCGAAATCTTCGGAGGGCCATATGTACTGAAAAACGTACGATACACGTGCGGAAACGAAATTCGTAACTCGTGTCGATTTAAAGCACTCACTTCGGCCGGCGTGTGTGACTGGACTAAGGCTGTTACTATTACTAAGGCGATCATGACTTCAGTTATGTATTATCTGGCAGGTATGTTGAGATATGAAAATCACTGGTATAAATTAGTGAAAACGGAACCTACATCCCTAATCACGTCATCAGCCGATGATAGTCTAGCTGGACGTAGGCCTCTCCTATTAACTATGCGTATAGACGCATTAGGAGGTAAATGCCCATATTCGCCTCGCTGGGGAAGCGGATTGGCGATCGCAGTAATGTGTCCTTTACGATGACGCTGCTGCCCATCATCAATCTTTTATCAAATAATGGTCAGTGACACTTCAATCCCTTAGTCGACTCTTACGACACACGCAGGAGTAGGGGTGGGCCGTCACCACACGTCCCTAATCATGTACAAATATTTAAATTAATATATGTGGATGTATCCTTTTACTCAAATATCTGAAACATATACGTAATTGCATTTTTAACTGATCTCCATAAGTAAAGCAGGGGTACTGCAAAACTCAACCCAGTGCGGTAGGGCGGAGATTTACCGCGTGGTGACGGAAGTAAAAAAACATTTGTAAGTAACAAAAGATTTAGAGTGGTGCCCAATTCTTCCCGTGGGTATCGGAAGAGTCGACTGAACGTTAATTTATAGAAGATTGATGATGGGCAACAGCGTCGTCAGTGTGAACACACTACTGCAATGGCCAACCTGCTTGCCCAACGTGGCGATTATGGGGATTGCCTCCTAATTCATTCATACGCATAAGTAATAGGACGGACCTATGTCCAGCAGTGGACTGAGATGGACTGATGATGTGCTATGTGATAGGGAAAGGTTCAGTCACCGTCAGTAATATCGTATACCACGAAGGCCGCAATCTAATACGACTTTAGTAAGAGCATGTCACATATTTTTGAGAAAGATTCGAATCCATCTTGGGTAGCGTTCGGGAAGTTACGACATCTCTTCGTTCAATATTCGGCAGTACTTGAATACAAAAGTCTTTAATTAGTGTCTTGCCAGTAATAACATCTAATACTGAAACGTGGTCGCTTACAATGTGCCTCATAAGAAGGCTCAAAGTCACCCAAAGGACAATGGAGAGGGCTATGATAGGAGTCTCTTTGCGAGAACGTAATAGAAATGAAGCTATCCGCAGCAGAACCAAAGTAACCTATATATTTCAACTCGCTAAACCGAAGTGGCAGTGGGCGGGGCACATTGTACTTAGAACCGATGGCCGTTGGGAAGGAAAGGTTTTCGAGTGGCGGCCACTACTGGAAAGCGCAGCGTGGGTAGGCACACCACAAGATGGACTGAGGACCTCATGGAAGTCGCAGGAGTCCGCTGGATGCGGGTGGCGCAGGACCGGTCATTATATGAATTCACCAATTTTTTTAGTCAACACATTATGATATTTTTTGTGAAAAATTTCGCCTTGAGGATGTAAATGTAATCTTAACAAGTGCACTTTGAAATTCTGAACGACATTCAAGCTTCTTTTTAGGCTTTAATTTTGGTTTTGTAACTGTGTTATGGTACTAGGTATTGTTGACATATTATTGTTTGTCAATTTTAGATCGCCATGCCACTGATTACGTACGGTTGCATAAATTACTGTTGATCAATACATTTCTAATTCATAAAATGTTGGTATGGATGTCGATAGAATAGTCGATATTTAACTAAGCACTAGTGACAAACGCATTTTTGCTCCCGTCATCCGGGGTTTGTTAATGAGTGATGAATAAAATAATAAATTTTTGTTCGCTGCAAATCAGCTCGATATGCCAAAAGTATATTTTCTCATATTGTCAAGTTACACAAGTTACTCAATGAAGTTAGTTGGACATTTTAGTCAGAAGTCAGAAGTGGTTGAAGTAAAAATTTTATTTACATAATGTTGATATTTTCTACAGAAGAGCTAATATTCTCGATATTGGGTTGGCCCCATAATTTAAGTTAAGAAAGGATGGTTTAATTGTGATATTCTATAGTTGAAGACGTGAGTGGAAGAACACGCTATTGTAACATTTTTCCAAATTTTATTGTCTCCAAAGAGTAATTCAGTTTGATCTCCACTCCTCTAAAACTTTTTTTTTTCGAACTTGAAACGAAATTTACTATTCTCGGTATGTTTTGTAACAAATTGCATTATTTTCCATAATCTTTTTTAATTGATAGTATATTATTAGTAGTATTTTATTGATACTCGTGTCTGCCTGCGACCACGGGTGTAACGTCATGCCCGAAACGTCAGGATATAGGACCCGTTTGTATTTAAAATATGAGTGATAATCGTGAAAGTTTAAATCAATATAGTGCGACTGCTTGCAAAACATTTCATAAAATAATTCGATTTCCAAAATAAATTGTGTTTTAAAAAAAAATATTGGATGATAACGAACTATTATGGACATAAAATTCTATTTTTAATAGATACGAGTAGGTACCATTCTTAATTATTTCACTATTTTTGTCATGTCAAAATGTGTCATGGTCTTATCACCAGTAGTCATCCTACTGTTTTTGTCTATACTGTGTAATATGTTTGTTATTGTTTTGGTTTAATATATTGAATAACATAATTCTATTAATTTAGTCACTCACCACTTATGTTTATTCAGTCTCCGAAGCCCCAGTGACGATATCTTTTTTTTATGTGTTATCACACCAATCTTAAAGATAGTTTGGTTGACGACAGCGGTGCGCAAAATTGACGTACGTCCTCCCTCCGACAGGTCCCAATTGGGACTGAAAGATGACCGCAAGTACGATCCGGGAGCACAATTTCACATATTTTGTATGATGAAATATAATTCTTACAATATTAATTATTTCATCTCGAATACCTTTGACACAGACTTTGACGTTTCTTCTGATATATTTTTTTCTTGGTAAAGTTATGTTGTTCCGTGGCAAAATGAGTTTTCATGCAGAGATTAGACCTACGTTTGGGGTCGTTTTCTATAGGGCTAAGTTTATTTAAGTAAAAGGTACTAATCAATGCGTGATAGATCAAGTTCTTAAATGTAACATATGTAAGTTTTACTTCATAAGGAAGTAGTATTATTAAGAAAACTGATAAAAACAACCGGGAATTCCACGCTTACCTCGCCTTAATATTAGATGTCATATACCAAAGAAAAACGACCAAGATCACCTATGTCCGAGGTGGGGTGGTTTTTTCCCCACCTCGGACATAGGTGATCTTGGTGGTTTTTCTTTGGTATATGACATCTAATATTAAGAATGCAATTTAATTTAGTAAAATAAGCTCCCTAAAACCTGATAACTGCTGGTAAGTCACATAATAATTATACAGATGTAATGCATAATTCCATTCGTTTGGCTTTTCACGGAAACTACTTCACCAAACATTACACCGAAGCGAATTCTGTAAATGTCAAATTAGTATGGACTCGCAAATGTGCGTCGTTGGCACTGTGCATGTGCAATCGTTGGTGGACTCTTGTGCGTTTGACGCACACAGCAGTGGGAAAGTTGAATGTCTACGAAAAGCTGGTGGTAGTGAATATTTAGGGCCTATATTCAACAGTATCGTGTTCCGATCAGAAAAAATAGTTTTTTTTTTTAATTATAGTGGACGACAAGTGGGCTTGCCTTACCAGTTGGTCAAACAGGCATACTCTCGAACCAAGTCAATTTTGTTCTTCCGCGGATTTTTTTCTCTTACTATTTCCTAATCAGAATACGATGCTGTACAGTCGCCATCTGATATAGCAGAGCGGCCAGGGTACTCATAAATATCTGAGCAGGCCTCTATTGGCATGCTCAGATATTTGTGAGTGCCGTGGTCGCTCAGATATATCTGATGGTGACTGTAACAAATTGATTGATCTGTATTGAAAATCCATTTTCAGTACAGATTTTTGCCGCACTAGTGCGAGAACTATTATATACCTATAAAAATATTTTTCATCACACTTGCTGTCTAAGCGCGCCATTGCTTGCGCGCGTAGCGGGAGTAATAGAAAATTGAAATTCCCTAGGGAGTAATAGAAATGTCAGTACGTCTTTTAATAATATTATGTTTTAAAACTTATTTTTTGGTTGGCAAGTGTGATGAAATAGTTATTTATTATACAAGGGGGCAAAGTTGTTGTTTAACTGTCGTGCCAATATTGAGACTCAGGTCTCAAGGCTAGGCCGGTCAGGCTAGCGAAAGATTCCAAAATTGAGCCACGAGCGTAGCGAGTGGTTCAAAAACTGGAATCTTGAGCATTGCGAAGGTCTCAAGGCACGAGAGTTGAACAAACTTTGCCGCCAAGTGTAATACAACTTTTTTCCCCTCACTATCACGAGGAAATATGATTACAAATCTCATCCAAATGTAAATTAACTTAAAGAAACCATTTAAAACTCAATGTCGAAACGTATCGTAGAATAGAGTTACTTCTGGAATTTAAATATAGCCAATGGCTTACAAAGTCACCCATGAGAACGACCAATTTAACATGTGAGCTCCAATTGCGCATGTTTACTACGGTCATACAGATCCACTTATACTAGGCAGTGTAAAAAGCGTTTTTACCCGCTCGTATTAAACGATAAACGAGCGCTTTACGAGCTAGTGAGGGGAAAAACATTTTATGCATCACAGTAGTAGTAGGAGTACTTACCTCCCTTGATGCACAATGTACTATTACACGCATTGGTTACAAGCCCGATATATTAAATCTGTCTTTTGCATTGCATTAAGACGACTCGAAAAGACAAGGATAGTCTTATAAAATCTATCCCTGTCTATCTTTTTTACCATCTAGTACTTTGACAAGTGTAATTATTCAAAAGAGGTAGTAATAAATTACAAACTCGGCCGCTTTCATTAAAAAAATCACCAAGGGTCAATGACCCCGCTCGGTAAAATGAGGTAGTGTGCGTGAAGTGCGCGTGTGTGCGAAATGGGGAAATTTGACAGAATCTCAAAAATTTCCCACATCTATCCGACCCTTGTACTATTCTACAATTTAAATTTACTATTTAACCTACGCCTGCACTCGCAGTACGCGTTTTCAAAGACCAAAAAATACTGAAAACACTGGTCTCGGCATATACTACGCTTGGTCAATGGTCACCAGGGGGAGGGGGGGTCAAAACACGCTTAAAAAAGGGTCACGTAGTATGGGTAATGGGTATGTTCCCTACATATCAGGATGCTTAGCCAAGTTGCCAATCGCTAACGCTTAGTAGCGTATCGTAGTTTTCTCTCTCTATCACTTTCATATTAGTGCGACAAGATTGTTAGCTGCCTGTCGTTTACGATTGCCGATTGAGCGTTTGCGATTGGCAACTTGTCCAAGGATCCTGGTAAAACCTAACGTTACCGATACTTGCAAAGTCATGGTACGGATACCGGATAGAAAATAAGTCTGCGTTAATAACGCGTTGGCAGCTCATATTAAGTGAAGCACACAGTTAACCCTTAAATTGGCAAATAAAAAAAATCGTGCGTTCCAACCTCCTCATCATCATCATCATCAGCCAATTGACGTCAGAATCAGAATCAGAATCAGAATCAAAATATCGGTCGTGAGCTGTCCGCATCCATTGGACACCCGCAACCTTTACCAGGTCGTCGTTCCATCTTGTGGGGGGCCTTCCCACGCTGCGCCGTCCAGTGCGTGGTCGCCACTCGAGAACACGCCGACCCCACCGGTCATCGGTCCAACCTCCTCGCCGTTGTGTAAAGCAAACATTTCTGTGTTTAAAAAAATACATAAAGTGGGTCGGAAAATATGTGTCTTGTGTAGTACAATAACAATTAAAGACTTAAGTAACTTTTAAGAGTGAATTACAGTTAATATGCTGATCTAATGTGGGTCTAAAATATTGAATTGGCAAAATTATCTACAGTTAGTGAGGTTTCTAAACCTCTACAACTAAGCACACTTACTTAAAACACTCAGATTGCCTTTCACAGGACCTCTACCACTCCAGTGCTCCGCACTCCGCCAGCCAATATTGTCTTTCGAGGACGCTTTGTAGACAAATCAATGACGTGGTTTAATTATAATATTTATAATTAAATATCATTCCTCCAACCTTAATGATTTTTAATTGAAAATCTAAAAACCGTTTCATTCGATTTCTCCGAGATTCCATCATCAGGTTCCGTAGCCTAGTTGGTAGTGACCTTGAGCTGAGCTGGAGGACCCTGAGCTGGAGGTTCCGGGTTCGAGTCCCGGCTTGGGCATTATTTGTGTAGGTATTTATTTATCAAAAATATTTGTTCCTTGGTCATAGCTGTCTATGTATTTAAGTATTTATTATGTATCTATCTATTACATATATCGTCGCCTGGTACCCACATCACAAGCCTTAATTGAGCTTACCGTGGGACTAGGTCGATTTGTGTAAGATGTCCCAATCCCAAGAAGATCTCAAGATCAGGTGAACCGTCATCTCAAGGTAATGCCCGTACCCGTTCGATTAAAAAAATTTAAAATCGGTTCACGATTCTCGGCGGTATCGAGTAACATGTATACAAAAAAATCTCAGTGGAATTGAGAACAAAAAATATACTCTAACAAAATACATTATTTTCTATATCCTACACTCAAAATTCAAAATTAACTGGCAAATATGATTGTCTGGGCAGCAGGAGGTTAAAGCCTTTGGTCAAATTTTAGAGGAGAAAGTAAATATAAGTAAGTACCTATCGTTTTATCTTTTTCGGTCACTGATGTCCATGGCTCAATTTTCCGTTATCTTGTATACTCATTTTCTGTCACGATTAACCTATTCCCCGCCACGTCAAAAAATTAATAGCGTTCCACCATCACCAAGCAAGAAATTGGACATAAACCACTACCAACTTTGTCTTGTCATCTGAGGGTGCATTTACTTTGAATTTTTTGACTTGACGTAAATAAATATAAATAAACATCTTGGGACATCTTACACAAATAATCTTAGTCCCACGATAAGCTCAATGTAGGCTTGTGATATGGGTACCAAGCAAGGATTTGTATAATAGATAGATACGTATTTAGGCACTTAAATCATAGACCAAGGGACAAATATTTGTGATAAAAAAATGCACAAATACAAATAATGCCCTCGCCGGGACTTGAACCCGGAACTTCAAGCTTCGTAGGTAGCGTCACTACCAGTAGCAACTAGGCTACAGAGGCTGACTAAACTATTCACTGAAGTCAAGTCGTGGTGTGTAGGCTGCGACCATATATAACATGGAAGGAAGACTAACGCCAGCTCGAAAATGCCCCCAAAACCAATTGTTCAATTGTGCCAAGATGGGCATTCTATAGCGCTTTTCTTAACACCGCGCATATTTCGGCGCAACATCTTTGACAAATGTTTATAGAATAAAGCCAATCAAGACTTTGATGGACCATTCACAGGTATTTTTGAATGGCGGTTAAGTTTTTATAGGTTGATATTGAAATTCATTACCGAGACGGATTGAAGAGGGGGTGACACTTGTCAACTAAAATCCAGGACCGTTTTAGAAAGGCAATTTAGTATGGCGTGCGGTTTCCATGTTTTATTTGTTCGTAGTGTGTAGGGCACGAAATGTGTTCTGACTTCATATGAAGGTGCATTCAGACCAAGCGAACATTCGCTATTCTAACCTCCCACTCTACGAAATTAGATCGTTATACAAAACGTGATTGGTTAATTTCGTAGAGCGGGGGATAGAACAGCGAATGCTCTTTTGGTCTAAATGCACCTTAAGCCAACGGCGGAAAATGTTAAACATGAGCTTCATTGATTAGAGTGCATACTGCAACTATGCTCCCACGACAGTGCAATTAGGACGCCTCGGGTCTTTTAATCAGCACTTGCTTTGATTAGAGCTTCAACATATTCAGTCTTTGAGACTTCACATACTTACTCGTACCCATAGCTGCATATCTGCCGCGTGCCAGTCACAATAAATAATTTACATAAATACGTGAGCAGTTCTCAAAAAGTCTGTGCATTCGAATCACGTCTTTGATTTCAGAATTATAACTAACGTGAGATTCAAACATTATAATATCGAACCAGGTTACTCACGTATTTAAGTCGATGATTGCTCGACATGATGATTGATCTTAATGGATCGAAACATGTAGACTTGTAGAGCAATCATCGACTTAAATAAATACATGAGTAACCCGGTTCGATAATATTTTAATACCTCTTCGATATTGATAAAATGGTAGGCTGATTGACTCAATGATGCTGATCTAACCTGCTGCCGCGAACACCGAAGTTCGTAAATTTCGGGGATGTCACTGTCACTCCAACGAAAGCGTCATTAGAGCGACACAGAAAGTCCCCGAAATTTGCAGATTTCGTACTTCAAGGTAGGGCTGCTATATCCATCACATTTCCCACAGATTATGTACACAACACAATGGTAAAAATTCATATATAATCGGCAATGATAATCGGTCCAACAAGCCCTGTCAATACAAAAGTTGACAAATTCATATTTTCAGACGTCTCGCGCCCACATTTTTAGAATTTGTCGCCTTTTCTAATGTTGCGACAGTAGAAAAGATTCTGTTGTACTTCGCGTAGTGTAATTTTGTGTTCTGTATTGTTTAGTGTTTTGTATTTTTGTGTTAGGGTACACTGAAAATCAGCGTCGTATCACTTTGTGTTGCGACACATGCTGATTGTTATCCTTTTCCGAAACCAGGATTACTTATAATACCAATTGATGTATTTCAATAATACTTGTGTTTCGAATAAATGCTTCATTCATTCATTCAAAAGTACAGTGTGTTACCATGACCCGGGCTTTTACGAAAATGGATAATAATACGCATTACTAGCAATGTTTTTGAAGTATTAACATTTGACAAATATTTAAATTGACCGTACAATTAAGTTTATTTCCTCCAAACGATCAATGTAACGCGTGTACTGCTTAGTTGACAAACATTGCGAGTGGCTGCGATCTGTCAAGTGCATGTTAACGATTCATTTTAAAAGATATTGCTTCTCAATTAACTTTACTTACAAAGTTAATTACTGTTAAAATTAGAATTTTTAATCAAATAATGTTCACGGTTTGGCTAAAAATCTCCATCGCATTCCTAGGTTTGAATAAAAGCCTGTATCATGGTTATGATCCGGACAAGGCTATCCACCACCTGCTACCAAAGGATCCTCGGTTATTTTGGCCACATAGCTCGTCGTGAACCCGACAATCTGGAAAAGTTTGTAGTTGTTGGGAAAGTAGACGGCAAGCGACTACGGGGCAGGTCTCCTACCCGATGGTCCGACCAGGTTACTGCTCTCACAGGCCTCACTGTGACCGCCGCCATGAGGAAGGCCGAGGACAGGATGGGATGGAAACGATTGGTGACAGAAGTCATCAGGTAATTTCAGACGGACACGACCTTCAGTAATGGAGTCAACGACTAAAGAGAGAGAGAGAAATCATGGTACCACACTGTATAACAATTTGAACATGTACAAAGATGAAGGCCCTATATTTGGTGCATCACGGGCGATAAGGGACGATTCGTAGTTTGTACATAGTTAAGGCCTCAATCAAAACAAAAATCACGATCGCGTCAATTGTATTGAAAGTTAGTCATACAAACTATGTGGTATACGCTGTCCAACAACCTTTGGCAGTAGTAAAAGGGGGCAAATTTATAAGATATAAGTATTAGGTTCGTATTGTTGATCGCTCATAGATTTTTTTTTATGTGACGACGGTAGCGACAGAGCTCTCAGGCCACGTCATGGAAAGCAGGAACTGAGGCCCATAAATCATCATCAGCCTATGATAGTCCACTGCTGGACGTAGGCCTCTCCTATTAACTATGCGTATAGACGCATTAGGAGGTAAATGCCCATAATCGCCACGCTGGGCAAGCGGATTGGCGATCGCAGTAATGTGTCCACTATGATGACCTGCTGCCCTGTGGTGACATATTATGTATTCTTACTGCCGTCAACACACGGCCTAGAAAGCCAACTAGCTATCTGATTACACCGGCTATCTTACCCCCAAACTGAAACAGCAGTGCAAACACTGCTATTTAGCAGCAGGTTAACGGGTAAGACGGTGGTAGCTATCCAGGCGGACCCTGCACGAGCCAGGAAAATTTAATTTGAAGTCGCTCTTTTTCAGTGCCAAAAGTTTTTACACAAAATTTAACTATTGGAAGCCTTTAATTATGTACAAATTTTGCAATCGGCGCTTAAAACGGCCGTTGTGACACAACGTCGTTGATTAGACTTACGTGCATCCTAACTATGCACCCCACGACAGTGCAATTAGGACGCCTCGGCTCTTTTAATCACTTGCTTTGATTACAGCTCCACATATTCCGTCTTTGAGATAGTTCAAGCGGGACTGATTGGTAATTTTACCTTCTTGTCGACTTGGAAACTTGGAATTATGTGTGTTGCTAAGTGAATGCGGTACAAGCAAAACCGCATACGGTAATTGGCCGAATAATCGACAATTACACTCTGGCCAACCAAAAATGCGACAAATTCAAATTTTCGCACCCAATTCTTCGCACCTACTTTTTTTAGCAAACTAGCTTTGTAGACAAACTACCCGGTGCGAAAAAATATTGCGAAAAAGGAAAACACATAAGGTCAGTGTGGGTAAATCTGGCATATTTTATTTATAAGAAAAGTCCATCATAATGCGTCTAAAATATAAATGAGTCTTATAATGTTGAGTTCGACAGACTTTCCTGATAGATGGAAGACCGTGTTATTTTCTTAAGGTCAATGCGGGTAAGAGTAAGAACCCGCATTGACTTTAATAAAATAACATAACAACCAGTCACCGATTTGAAAACTTTGAAACTTGTGTATGTGTGCTATAATATAAATGAACACGTAAACCAGACATCAAAAAAATGGTATGTACATTTTTGTTGAAAAATCGCTGCCAAATATCGCCGCTTCTATAAAAAAAATCGTAGATACATATAGGAATCGATTCTACTTAGGTATACTACTATGCAATTAGAGTGATAAGGCGTGAAAGTGACAGAACAAAATCCCCACAACTAACGTAGCGAGTCGCACTGTAGTCGTACCATGAATAAAGTAAAGGATGCGTTAGGTTTTATTCGATACTTAATGTATTCGTAAAACCTACGACCTAATGATTTGTAACAAAAGTGGAAGAGCGGTGCTCTCTTAACACAAGTATCTTGTATACTTAAAAAGAGGCACCAACGCAGTTAATGTAACTAAAAACTTTAAGATATCGAAGTGCTAGTGTAATGGGCACGTTTGGGTCGGGTACGTTTCGGGGTGTTCGTGGTACAAGTAACTAGCTATTAAGATTGACAAAGCCTGTTGCGGATTTCATCTTTGTACCTAATTGTATGTGACGATGCCTATTGTTGATATTCTGTTGTAGCCATATCTGACGAAGCCTGTGTTGCGGATGTTGATTGTGATTTAGATTCTAATTTATGTATTAAATAAATAATGTGTTTTAAAGATATCGAATAAATAATTTTTAATTTTTTAAATTCTATCGCGCTCGCACTGACATATGGGAGCGAGCGCGACGGCCTGCTTTTCGTATCAAGAAAAACCTAACGTTACCGATACTTGCAAAGTCATAGTACGGATACGGGAACTTATTTGTTTCCATATTATAACTATCGTGCAAAACGTTTCAGAATGTTGAGTGTACCATTTTAAAATGGTAATTTAGCGCAGAGTTAGCAAAAGTGTAAAACTCTAGTCAGCAACTCCGGGATTATGCAAATACTTAAACGCTTCAAAAACCAACGTATCGTTGTAGAAGGAATGCAAATTTAAATTAAACTTATTTTATATCAAAAGAAAGTAATGAAATATAAGATAGAATTAATAATCCCGAGTTACCAACGTCGGAAGTGGGGATCGAACCCAGATTTTTGAAGGTGAAATTCGATTTTCATCAAAAAATAAACAAGATTTCTACGTTCACCAGACTTTTATTTACTTAAACAAAATTAAACTCAAATTACATGTTCACAGTCAAAATGCCGTCGCTAGTAAGTACCCAGAAAACAAGTGACATCTATGGTCGATAAGGAAACTAATTAAAAAACTAAACATGTGACGCAGGCAAATTATGTATTCAGCCAGTTCTTAAATAAAATTTAATCTCAACAGGTAATTACCTTATAAAAAAACGTCTCGATCACGTCCCACTGCAGGGCAAAGGCCTACCTCAAATTTATCCACGTATCCCTATCCCCTGAAGTCTCCCACCAGTCCTCTACTATTTACCTATAATATTACTTAATATTATTTCTCTAATATTACATATAGACACATTACGATGTAAATGCCCATAATCGCTGGGCAAGCGGATTGGCGATCATAGTAGTGTGTCCACTCAACTATTGTTAAAGGGTCCCAAAAATGAACACTGCGACTTTATCACAATAAAATATATATTAACAATAAAGTACTGTACACTTGAATCCGAGGTCGATTGTACAAACATTCTCATCTGTTATGAGTACATTGAAAACAACTTCTGTTACCCAGTTTGTTAAAGGTAACAACGACATCTAGCGACAAGTAATGTTACTAATATTTCAAAATAACGTTTTTCCATGGCAGCGAATTTACACATTATAATAATTGAATTTAGTTTCTAGTATTTTTAGGAACATTTTGGTGATTTTAAACATCAAGAATTACAACCAAAATTTAGGAAAATCAGGACCGCCAACCCCATCTGTTGGCGAGTAGTTGGAATCACTTGAATTAAATATTATTTTGCCCTTTAAACTTTACATAAACTATTAACGCTTTAACATGCCGCCCACCAAGGACAAAAATGAAATATTTGTTCTTAATCCGCCCACCATGATACATACATACCAAGAATACTACAATAAACATTAAAATTAACATGAAGAAACAAATGGTCACTTGAAACAAAAAACAATACTAAGAACATCCGTAACTTCTACGTTATTGAGTTACCAACAGGTTTAATTAACAGGTAAAAAACAAAGTTTATTTACAGCTCTCTTGATAATGGTGTCTTTACATTTTAAACTGACTACTCTCGTGGTGTTGTCAGCGCCTGGGTGTTTTTGTACTATTACACCATACAACCATCTAGAGGGTGGAAGAGAGTCTTCCTTGACCAAAACTACATCCCCTACACATGGCTCCGGGTTCTGATGAGCCCACTTGTGCCTGTGGTGGAATTGCGTTAGATACTCACTCGACCAACGGCGCCAAAAATCTTGCACAAGCCTTTGAGTTAATTGCCATCTTCTTATGCCAGTGACATTGGAAGATTCGTAATTGGAGTCGGGCACTAACACAAGTGGTTCCGATACCAGAAAATGACCTAGTGTTAATACTTCGGGAGCATCAACTGTATCACTGCCTTTAGATATTGGCCTTGAGTTAAGATAGGCTTCTATTTGACATAAAACGGTCGCCAGGTCTGTAATGCACATTACGCACTTTCTCACGAAGTATTTCACTAGATTCTTTACTCCCAAGACGAAATACTTGGATCTCAGGTATGTAAGCACTAAATGAGGACCGCCACGAAATGTTTTCTCATGGGCATCAGATATGAGCAGATCTGCAAAATGTGACTTCTCCAGAAAGATGATCGGGTGCTTCATCATCTGCGCGTCGGAGGCGTCTGCCTACTCTCAAGATACCTGCGTCGTCGACATAAGGATTTAGCAAGGTAAGTTTATTAATTTTCCTAATCTTCTTTTCTTTTTGCAGGTTGCTTATCTCCGCTCCAAAACAGTTGCTGTGAACCAGCTTAATAGGTAAGCATGTAAGTAAACTGGCTTCGATTTCTTCAGTAGTGAGCCATGCTTTTACTGCTTCGCTTTGCATGATTTTCTTCACTCTCTTGCAGTATACTATGATACTGATTAGCCGTCTGAGTCTAGCAAATCTTACGATGGTGCTCATACCGTCATCGTCTGATTCGCATATGTTCACTAAGCATATCTGGTTTAGTTTGCTTTCCAAATCTATTTCCCAATGCATAAGCTTCTTATGAACAATATTTTTCTCTTTCAGCCAGAGATGTTCGTTATGTGTAGCCTTCGTTTCCCTGGATGCGCAATCAGCTGGGTTACCCTTGGACCGAACTTGTCTAATCTTCTTTTCTTTTTGCAGGTTGCTTATCTCCGCTCCAAAACAGTTGCTGTGAACCAGCTTAATAGGTAAGCATGTAAGTAAACTGGCTTCGATTTCTTCAGTAGTGAGCCATGCTTTTACTGCTTCGCTTTGCATGATTTTCTTCACTCTCTTGCAGTATACTATGATACTGATTAGCCGTCTGAGTCTAGCAAATCTTACGATGGTACTCATACCGTCATCGTCTGATTCGCATATGTTCACTAAGCATATCTGGTTTGGTTTCCTTTCCAAATCTATTTCACAATGCATAAGCTTCTTATGAACAATATTTTCCTCTAAATTGCAGCCATTCTGACGGCAACTGTGGTGAAGCGTCGTCCCAACCTATACTGGTAAGCAATAGATTTTGTAAGCATATTTTTGCCCGAACACTAAGATTGACAGACTGTTTCATGATTTCAGCATACCGCGCCTTTGGTTGAGGATCCTTATCAAGTCTTCCTTCGAGTTGATTGAAGAGTTTCGCAGCTATAGCTACGGATTCTTCTTCCTTGTACTCTGGATTCTCCTCACAAAAGGGCAGTTTGACGACGTATCTGCCTCTACTGTCTTGTTTAGTAGTAGCAGTATATATTTTTTGACATCTCTCTTCTTCGGTGTTGTTTTTTTTAGCCGCCATAACACAGTTGTCAGCTTCCAGCTCTCTGAATTGTTTCAGGAGTTCGTTCTCTTTGACCAGAACGTGATTTACTCTGACAGTGTTCCATAGCGTAGTCTTCTCTCTCAGGACTGGACCTGAGAATATCCAACCCAAAGCAGTTTTTTGGGCTGTTGGTACTCCGTCTGACCCGTTTATGACTCCTTCACGTAGTATTTTACCATAAATATCTGCTCCTAGAAGCAGATCGATTTGGTTTGGCTGATCGAATGAAGGGTCTGCTAACTCAAGATTTGCTAACTCCGACCGAAACTTTACGACGACTTTTCTTTCCGGCAAAATCGACGTAAGCTTGCTTATCACAAAAGCATTGACATCAAACTCAAGCGAGGCATCAAAGAGTGATTTAATTTTAAACTGGACTATAGATTTAGAGGCTATAATAGCGCTCACCATCTCGTCACTCTCTAAGCCCGATATATTGCTTCTGTGTTCTATCTTCTTCAGTCCTAACAGTTGGACTGCAGACTCCGATATTATCGAAGCCTGTGAACCCTGGTCGAGTAAGCATCTAAGAGTGATAACCTTTCCTGATTTCGATGTGACATTAACTAACGCGGTGGCTAACAATGTTTCACTAGAAGACATCGAAAAAAGGGTTTTTACATTCGTAGTCAACTCATCAGGGACCTCGTGAGCTGATGAGTGGGATGCAGTTGTTGGTGCAACTGCGGTTGCTACAGCTGAGTGATTGTTATCCGTAGACTCGGCTGTTGGTGTAACATTTTTGGGGTGTAATAAGGAATGATGCTTCCTTTTGCAGATTCGGCATCTAAATGATTGGCGGCATAAATATACAGAGTGGTTGGGGCCTAAACAGTTAAAGCACAAATTGTGGGATTGGACAAAACCACGACGAGCGACAGTATCTATCTTAGCAAACTCTTTACAGTGACTTATTTTGTGGGCTTCGGAACAATAAGTGCATGATGTGGTTGTCACATGCTGGACCTTTGAATGAGCAGGAGCATTAGACACCTTGTGGGTGCCTTGGTAGAGACGGGAAGCCTTGGGATCTATGAACTCTAAAGCACGAAACCGTGTTTCCAAAAAGGATTTGAATAGTTCATATGTTGGCAACTCATTGTCTGATTCACTCGACTTCAGTTCCCATTGCTTCCGCGACTCGCTATCCAATTTAAGACAAATTAAATGTACAACAATTATGTCCCAGCTCTTAATGTCTATGCCTAAAGTCTTCAAAGCCTGCAAACACTCATTTGTTGTATCCAACAACTCCTTCAGTCCGGTGGCAGATTCCGTAGATAAGTTACGTTGACTCAGCAGTCTCTTTAGGATACAGTTGGATAAATATTTCTTGTTGTTGTATCGATTTTCCAACTGCTCCCAACTGGTGCTGTAATTATCTTGAGTTATCGGTACGTGTCGAAGTAACTGCTCTGCTTCACCAGTTAAATGAGTTTTCAAATAATGAAGCTTTTGGACTTCATCTAAGGACTTGTTTTTGTGGATTAGTGATATGAATAAGTCTCTAAAACTAATCCATTCGGAATATTCACCAGAAAACTTTGGTATGGAGATCTTTGGCAACTTTATGAGCTCTTCCTGTCTGTTCAATGATCTACTGGTCTCAGCAGTATCATAGTTCGATATTGAGCTTGATGGATTGTTTTTGCTCAAGTACGACTTAATCAAACACTTGTATTCTAGTAGTATCGTAGTAACTACTTTTGAGTAACTGAGCAGAATCACTTTCTTGTACTATCTGTAAATGTGTCTGTGAGAATTGAGTCCAAAGATCCTCTAATAAATCAAGTATAGTTTTAAGATAGTCTATAGAACTGCGCCGATCCTTAGGAGACTTCTTGAAATTTTCAAGTGCTCGCACAATTCTATGTCTTGCATCTTCCTGAACTTTTATAAGTGCCTCCATCGTGAATTTTTCTAAGTGTTTGGCAATCTGGGGTAAAATGGGCGTGGATTCCCCGTCAGTTCACTTTTCTTAAAACTATTCTAAGTCCTGACTACTTTTAGATGAAATTTTTTAAGTCCAAATTGCTTCTGATTATTCTGATTTATGCGTCGTTGGACTAAAAGTAAATATGGCGATGTATAAAAATGTCTACATATAAAATAAAATTGGTCCGAGTGTTAGAAAGCTACTTTAGAATGCTTAAGTCTTATCAAGTCGGAATATAAAAATGGCTACTATCAAATTATAAAAATGTTTATGTCTTATCAAGTCGAAATATAAAAATGACTACTTTCAAAGTGTACAAATGTTTAAGTCTAATCAAGTCTGAATATAAAAATGACTACTTTCTTTACTATAGGTCCAGGATTATAATAATACATATACGGATCAAATTCATCACCACCAACAATCATAATATACAGGTGGACATTTTTATACTTCGTCAAAATTACATACGCCCGAACTTATGCAAGTGGACATTTTTATACATTGCCATATTTACTTTTAGTCTAGTGTCGCAACATGTTTATATTTGGTCTAATATACAGGTGAACATTTTTATACTTCGTCAAAATTATATACGCCCGAATTTAAGCAAGTGGACATTTTTATATATCGCCATATTTACTTTTAGTCCAACGACGCATAAATCATTATTCTAAGTCTCGATTGATTGAAATTTTGCTAAGTCCAATATCTTCCAAATTTTGCTAAGTCCCTGCACTTCCATAGATAATGTTAAAGTAAGGTGCATTCATCCTTTCTTGTCTTATCATGTAAACAAACACTTTTTGAAAACATTATCACACTTTTCTCTGCAATTACACATTAATCATCACGTCAAATGTTGTTGCATACTTAATTAAACTCGCAAAGTATTATAATCACTCAAGAAAGCACTGAAAAATATCATTTCTGTAAAGATTTTCGTCAATAAATGCCGTTACGGTCGGATAACTTTAAAAACATCTGACATTGATGTGACATTGCGATGTCTAGATTGTCTATGTACCATAATGTTGGCATGTCAATATATCGATATTAATACTTAAAGTACAACTCGAGGAAAATGCAATTAAAATAAATTGCAGTAATTTACCAAAATTTATTAGGGTTTCGTAGCAAAAATGGCAACAACGGAACCCATACTTATAGTTTCGCTATGTCCGTCTTTCCGCAGCATACTTAGCTCAGTGGCCGTTAATACTATAAATCTGAAATTTGGTACAGGTATACATATTGATCATGCCAAAATGAAAAAGTAAAAAAAAAAAAAATTGAGGTACCTTCCCCCCCAATTGGTGATGTGGGGTGATTTTTTTTATTTGCTGTAATCGTATAGTGTGGGGTATCATTGAATAGGTCTCTTAGAAAGAAAAAGGGGCTTTTAAGAAAGTTTTTTTCTAAAGTCAATATTTTCGGAGATAATCGCTCCAGATGAAAAAAAATTGTCCTCCCCTCTAACTTTTGATCCAAAGGTCCAAAAAAAATCATGTATAGTGGGCTGGTATAAAACTATTTCGAACATAATCGGCCCAGCCGTTTTTGAATAACTACGAAACCTTACACTGAGCATGGCCCGACATGCTCTTGGCCGGTTTTTGTAATTGATTTAAATATTTATTTTATTCAAAGACTGGCAGTGCTTAGTTGTCTATTGAATATTGAATGGGCGGTCACATACATACGGAATTTCGCCTCGGAATCTCGATTCGAAATATCGATTCGTAATATCGAACGCATTAAATCCATACAAATCTATGAAAGTGCCACATACAAACAGTCATTTTCCGTTCGAAATTTAATCTGATTCGGGATTCCGTATGAAAACCTATGCATTCGGAATCCCGCACGAAAAAAAGCTGTTCCGAACGCAACTTTTGCATACATTTTGAACGAGTCGCACCACACATTCGGAAATCCCGAACGGAACGCTAGTCAGTGTGCGTCGCACGACCGAAGCGTACCTACCTACAGGTGTTTATCTGCTCCCACGCATGTGATTTTTCCTATTATTTTATTTTCATGATTTTTCATCTTATTTTATTTAATAACTTTTCGAAATAGTTTATAGTATTCGAAAAAAATATCAGGATTATCACGCAATGTGGCCCTTTTTAACCGACTTCAAAAAGGAGGAGGTTTACAATTCGACGAAATCTTTTTTTTTTTATGTATGTTCCCCGATTAATCGAAGACGCGTGGACCGATTTGGAACATTATTTTTTTGTTTGAAAGGGTATACCGTCTAGTTGGTCCCATTGTCTTCGGGTCCAGATCTGATGATGGGATCCTGGAGAAATTGAGGAAATTCTTCAAAAGTTGTAGGCACACATGACATTTTTAATTTATTTTCGAAAGCTTATCAAGTATTTGCATCTGGTAATGAATGTCTTAAGTTGGTGAGCTGATGATGGAAGGTACAACTTCAAAGAGATCAGTAGGGTACCTAGTAATCAAATTTTATTACAATGAATAAGGTAAAAGGTTTAAAGGTTTGGGTAGGAAATCCTAAGTGACCCAAAATTATTTTGTACTTTTTAGTTCCAGCGCATTTTTGAAGGCGTTTTTATTTTTATTTTTAAAATATTTTATTACATAATATTGACTTGTTCGCAATCTTTGGGTGTTAAGAGGATGTACCCAGTAACGGCGACGTATTTTATTTTTCTTTGCCAGGTATAGCAACAGTGTTATCGCAATAAGAAAATCGTCGTCCATAATGCCAAACGTCTGAACTCAAGTTCTAGCGTCGTTCAACTGAGCCTCTTTATTCCGAACGGAAATAAACGTATATGTGTGATGTATTTACGGAATTCCGAAACAGTATTTCGAATCGAAATTCCGAAACGGAACTCCGTATGTATGTGACCGCCCTAAAATCTTCACGTCAAACGTCATTCGTTTCGCTATTTCGCTTCACGTCGTTCGTTACGGGTGCACTTCATGTGATTTTTCTCATGACTAGTGGCGCCTTCGTTGGAGCGACAGAGAAAAATCCTCGAAATTTAACCATAGTTTTTGATATAATCTTATACGAATTAATTATCTTCCTGACAGACGATGTAAAATCGATAATCCTCTATTTACGTACCTAAGCAGTGAAATTATCGCTGACATTCCATTATATCGACATTTCTAATCACTTGTGATTGTCTTTTGATCATCGTTGACGTTTTGTTTGTTTTACTTGGTCTGTGGTTTGTTTACATGATAAGACAAGTAAGGATGAATACACTGTACTTACAGTTGTCCACTGGCACTCACACTTCACCAATTCGTGACGTCACACGATATCTTCTTGGATGACGTCGCTGCTTGCTCGATGACTCCGCCGGTGAAGCTGCTGCACTTGTTAGTAAGGGTCACGGTCCATACAAAGTTGAGAAAAATTGTGCGCTGCGAGTTACAGTTTTGTAACTTTAACCAGAGCTAGAGGGTCTCAAAATAGTTGTTTTTAGATGTGGAGGGAAAACCAATTCCCCCCCTGAGCTCGGGGGGAGGGGGGTGAATGTGCATGCGGAAGGGTTGCGTTTAATATTTTATTACTAATTAATAAGGCCTACTATGCATTGTTTGGTATCATTTTCGTGTAAAACGGACCTGGAAAATCCATTTTTTATCATAAACATGAGCCATTTCATATAAAAATGTAGATTTTTTGGAGTAAAAGTAAAAAAGTTACCATTTTTATTTTATGTTAAGCGTCATATAAGTATTAAAAAACAAACTTATCCAATTTAAAAAAATAGTGTAAGATAGCATATTTACTGCAGTTTTTAAAAATATACACATTTTGTAGTCTTTCATACAAAAATTCACTGAAAAAAAAATTTACCTGACGCGTACCTCCAACAAAAACCTCCGCGTAACCTCAAAAAAGAGACTTTTGTGCCGGCAATTGCTCATAGATTAAGATTATACATATTTTTGTACTTACATATCATATTACAATTATAAATATTTATTGATATGAAAGTAAATTGAATATTTTCTGATCTTTTTTTTAAAATAACCTAAGATTATTAAGAATTTTATTTGTTCAGATTCTATTTTTAGATTTTATCGATTATTGTATACCGCGTGTATATTATATATCTGGTCTATCTGATCACATGTATGATATATAGTATCTGATCATATGAATCGGAATTGGGTAATCAGTTTTACAAGTGTCATTAGGTTATGATCTCATTACCACTTCATAAATCATCATTATTACCATATCAGCCGAAAGACGTCCACTGCTGAACATAGGCCTCCCCCAAAGATTGCCACAATGACCGGTCCTGCGCCACTCGCACCCAGCGGACTCCTGAGACCTTCACTGTCCACCTTGTGGGGGGCTTACCCACGCTGTGCCTTCCACCTGCGAGGCCGCCGCATTGGCCATCGGTTCTACGTGCAATGTGCCCCGCCCACTGCCACTTTAGTTTAGTGATTCGGAGAGCTATGGAGCTATACTTTGGTTATGCTGCGGATCGTCTCATTTCTAATACGACCTCGCAGAAAGACTCCCACCACAGCCCTCTCCATTGCCCTGTGGGTGACTTTAAGCTTTCTTATGACGCCCATTCTAAGCGACAACGTTTCAGTACTGTATGTCATCACACTTTTAAATCTTTGATCAGTGTGTGTTGCCACACTGATCAAATACTTTTGTCTTCAAGAACTGCGGAATATTGGACGAAAAGATGTGTCGTAGCTTCCCAAACGCTGCCCAACCTAGTCTGATTCGATGATTGACCTCTTACTCAAAGTTGGACCTACCTAACTGGGTAGCTTGTCCTAGGTATATTATAGTCGTCTACACTACACCTTCGAGTTTAATCTCCGATTGTAACGAGAGTTTTCGTCTTATCCATGTTCATCCTAAGACGAACTCGCTCGAAGGCGCTACTGAGGTCAGCGAGCAATCGAGCATCGTACTGAAATCTTCCAAGGTCTCAGCCAAGACCACCGTATCATCAGCGAATCGAAGGTGAGTGAGGTACTCGCTGTTTATGTTGATACTCACCTTTTCCAGTCCAGTCTTAAGATCTTCCAGTGCAGCGGTAAACAGATTAGGGGAGATGACACCTCCTTGTCTGACTCCCCGCTGCAGTATAATATGGTTCAAGCTCTGGTCTTGGAGTCGGATTGACATAGTGGCGCTTTTGTACAAACACCTCAACATTTCGACATAGCGGTAGTCTACTTGGTACCGTTAAAGAGACTGTAGTACTGCCCAGAGTTTCGATCAAATCGAAGGCCTTGGGGGTTACCATGACGTACTAATGTGATTTAGTTTAGGTTCTGGGAAAGGGGCAGTGATACACGACTCGTATATCCTTGTCCCTTTCTCTCGACCTAAATTAAACCGCATTTGTACGTACTGGAAGTCATCAAGCCTGCGTGCAAGACGATTCGTAATGACTCTTGAAAACATCTTATAAATATGGCTCGGAAGTGAGATGGATCGGTAGTTCTTTAATAAGGCGTTGTCACCTTTTTTCAAGAACAGTACCACCACTCTTCTGTTCCATGCGTTCTCCCTTCCGGAGTTGAACAACTTCTGAAGGGCCATAAGGATTGGTTAACCACCTGGCTTCAGATGCTCAGCTATAATTCCGTCTTCTCCAGACACCCTGTTATTTTTGAGCTGTTCAAGAGCCATTCTAATATCACATAGGCTGATGTCTCGGATATCCTCTGTATAGTGCCGGGTCAGTCACTTCCTTCATAAGAAATTTATCAATTATCAAATTCCGTGTGAAATAAATGTTTAACCCGGGTTACTTGGTTAACCCAGGTTGATGCAATTTGCCCTAACAGACATTATGGAGTATTTTGTTTACGCAAAATCGCTAAACTCCCGCAGTAGAAACGTACTGTCAACAATAAGTCAAAGCAACGTCCCTTTTTTATTCGCGGTACGCGACAGGTGTAATTTTTTTACAACTTATTTTTGCATGGAAAGTTCCAAAAAGTATATATTTTTAAAAACTACAATAAATATGCTATCTTGTAGTATTTTTTTTATTTTCATATATTTATTTGGTAATACTTATATAACGCAACAATCAAAATGAAAACGGTGATTATTTTACCTTTATACCAATAATTATTTTTTTATGTATGAAAATCGTCATGTTTAATGTCAAAAATGAATTCCCCGTGTCTGTTTTATATGAAAATGATACCAAACAATGAATGGTAGGCCTAAATATTAGACGAAAAAATTTTAAACATAACCCTTCCGTTTGCACATTCACCCCCCTCCCCCCTCGTTCAGGGGGGGAATTAGTTTTCCCTCCACATCTAAATTTTTTTATTTTTACACTTTCTAGCTCTGGTAAAAATTACAAAACTGTAACTCACAGCGCACAATTTTTTCCATTTAGACCTCTACTATGTAGCTGCGATCCACAGCTGTGCCAGCTGGCGCCCTCTCCCGGCCAATCCTGTCGAAACCTAAACTATCCGGCTCGAAGGACCATGTTAAAGGGTCCCAAAAATGAACACTGCGACTTTATCACAATAAAATATATATTAACTATAAAGTACTGTACACTTGAATCCGAGGTCGATTGTACAAACATTCTCATCTGTTATGAGTACATTGAAAACAACTTCTGTTACCCAGTTTGTTAAAGGTAACAACGACATCTAGCGACAAGTAATGTTACTAATATTTCAAAATAACGTTTTTCCATGGCAGCGAATTTACACATTATAATAATTGAATTTAGTTTCTAGTATTTTTAGGAACATTTTGGTGATTGGCTTGATAAACATCAAGAATTACAACCAAAATTTAGGAAAATCAGGACCGCCAACCCCATCTGTTGGCGAGTAGTTGGAATCACTTGAATTAAATATTATTTTGCCCTTTAAACTTTACATAAACTATTAACGCTTTAACAACTATGATGATGCTGCTAGCTGCCCTTCATCACTCTTCAATAAATAAATTGACAGTGACACTTCAAATCCCTTAGTCGACTCTTACGACACCCACGGGAAGAGTTGGGGTGGCGACAAATGTATTCTTACTGCCATCATCACACGGCTGGCTACTCTCAACCCCGTATAATGTAATTATTTGTACTAGGTACGAATGAAACGAAACCAAACACAATCCTCAATTGTTCAAGCAGACATTTGTGTCGCGGTATAATGAAGCCATATAAATCCCACATTAGGCACTCGTATAATGTATGTACATACATGTAGGTGTACTGTACTATAAAAGTCCAAAGGGACTGGACCAGATTGCAGCAGAATAAAAAAATCATACCTACTTTACGAGTACCCGAAAAAAATGTTTTTTCTATTTTATTCTACCTCTTGATGATGATACGTAATATCACGCCGACAATCATCAGCCTATGATAGTCCATTGCTGGACGTAGGCCTCTCCTATTAACTATGCGTATAAACGCATTAGGAGGTAAATACCCATAATCGCCACGCTGGGCAAGCGGATTGGCGATCGCAGTATTACGTATACCTGAACCAAATTGCAGTTTTATAGTATTAACGGCCACTGAGGTATACTTACGGACAGACTACAGACTACTACTTAGATACACAGACGGACATAGCGAAACTAAAAGGGTTCCTAGTTGACTAGGGAACCCTAAAAAGGTGACTCAAAATCGGAATGTTACTCTCGGAGATCACGGAACTTAGACATCCCGAGAATACAGAGAGGAAAACGAACTCCTAAGCGTCCGATATCCGTTTAATTAAATTTCTATGTTTAACAAATATGTCTGGAACTACGCTCCTTGATGGGTCGTGGCGTGATGTTGGGATCTGCGGCCCTACCGCGAAAAACGAAATTCGTAAATTTCGAGGATTTGTCTCTCTCACTCTAATGACACCTTCGTTTGAGTGACAGGGAAAAATCCACGAAATTTACGAATTTCGATTTTCGCGGTAGTAGGCCTGTTGCCCTACCATGAGCTGCCCCGGAGTTATTAACGCGCGATTACTTTCTATCCACCCCACTCGTACTCACGTAGCGCGAGCGAGCTGGATATATCGGATATCGGTGTGACAGACAGAGGCAGATTATCGTTTACGATTTCCATTGTTCGGGGTTGGCCCTCAGAGTCGTAACCATGATATTGATTTTTTCACGAATATCACTCATATTTTAAAGACAAACGGGTCTTATAATAATATTTTAGCCTATATAATGTCCCACTGCTGGGCACAGGCCTCCTCTCATATATGAGAGGGATTGGGCTATAGTCCCCACGCTGGCACTAAGCGGGTTGGGAACTTCACATACACCTTTGAATTTCTTCGCGGATGTATGCAGGTTTCCTCACGATGTTTTCCTTCACCGAAAGCTAATGGTAAATATCATCTGATATTCCGTAGGTACATAAGTTTCGGAAAAACTCATTGGTACGAGCCAGGATTTGAACCCACGACCTCCGGATTGAATGTCAAACTTCTAAACCACTGAGCAACGGGTCTTAATCGCGTAAACTTACGTTTAATTATATCCTGACGTTTTGGGCATGACGTTACACCCGTGGTCACAGGTAGTCTGCCTGAAACGTCAGGATATAATTAGTCGTAGGTACCATGAGTTGGAAAAGAGTTACCCCCGTATTCATAAACGTTTGTTAAGTTAACAAGCCGCTAATAATTGTTTGTCCCTTTTGCTCTTATGGACACATTGTTAAGACCGAAAGGGACAAACAATGATTAGCGGCTTGTTAAGTTAGCAAACGTTTATGAATAAGAGGGTTAGGTTTTACTCGATACGTAATGCATTCTATCGCGCTCGCACCGACATATTGAAACGAGCGCGATGGATTGCTTTACGTAACAAGAAAAAGCTAACGTTACTGATACCTACTTACAAATTCATGGTACGGCTACGGTTTTGCAGCCTAGTAACGTTAAACCTCACGAGTCTTTTACCTTCGAGATGAGCCTTATCCATAACTAAGGTACACCCGGCTAAGATCGGATCTAATGAAAGATCGGATGACCGCAATAACTACTAAAATAGTAGTATTTTTTCATCACTGGCAATGTTATGCATGACGCCATTTCACCCCGCCCCTCTCGCTAGTATGCAGCAACCGCTCAGCCGCATCAGTCGTGAGCTATGAACGTTTAAAAAAAAAGTGAGTTATTTCGAGAATTTTCGGAGATCCGATCTTTAACAGGAAGCTATACCGAAAAATAGTCCGATCTTACCCAAGTGTACCTTATGTGTTAGAGATATTCAAGTTCCCATTTTCTGCAAAAGCCGTAAACCTGCATAAAAAATTCAAAGAAAAACCGGTTTTACCGCTCTTAATTTTATTGAAAGGCTAGCCCACTTGCCGGGCAATCTATTTAAAACGTCCCTGAATAATTCTCACAGCTCCACCAGTGACCAAAAGGGTATCTTCAAAATTTATGGGGTATGAAATTGAGAGACCTACTATGGGCGGAAATATGAAAGCTTGAGTTTGCATCGAATAAATTATCATAATGTTTTTCACAACGGTGGTTTTGGGCTGAACGACATATTAACATAATATATTATTTTATAGTTATATTTGACAGTTACATATTTTATAAGATTCACATAATTATACACGGTGCACGGTTTGCCGTGTGGTGACGTTACCGTGTGGTGACGGCAGAAAGAATACCTTTGTCGCCACCCCAACTCCTCCTGCGGGTGTCGTAAGAATCGACTAAGGGATTGAAGTGTCGCTGACCATTCTACAAGATTGATGATGGGCCGCAGCGTCAACATAGTGGACACATTACTGCGATCGTCAATCCGATTGCTCAGCGTAGCGATTATGGGCATTTACCTCCTAATGCATACGCATAGTTAATAGGAGAGGCCTACGTCCAGCAGTGGACTAACATAGGCTGATGATGATACACGGTGATCAAAAAATACTTGCATTCTTTTTTGTTGAGATTTAGGAATTCAAAATAGACCATCTAAGGTTTTTTAGAAGACTCCAGCTTCGTAGGCAGGGTCACTACCAACTAGGCTACGGAGGCTGACAAATTGATAATGGTACGGAGCCCTTCGTTCGCAAGTCCAACTCGCACTTGGCCGGTTTTTCTTACCGAAAAAGTTATCAGAAATCTAGAACACAGGAGCAATAGCGCTATATCTGTAACTGGAGCAAACTAGAACAGAGCGCAATTTGCATGAAGTTAGATCGTTATCTTAGTATTATACAACCTTCGGACAGCTCATTAAGCCTTCAAGCTAACGCTAAAATAAGCTCCGTCTAAGCTCTTAAGCCTTCAAGCCGTGTATTTCTTAAAACAATTAACGTTAAACCATCGACCCCAGGAAAGTATAGACTAGCATTTGGAACCTATTTGGAGAGCCGATGGCTTAGGGAGCAGACGAGTCTTGGAGTAGAGATCGCAAAATGCATCTGAATTGTGAAGTATACTGAATGGGCCTTATACACAACTAGGTATTTTTGTTACATAAGTACTGTATCAGGACGCAAGCGTACATTTAAACATTTAATTTAGTGAAATAGGATTTATGTGAGAAATGCGCTGTGTTGTTCGCCGCATGTTAGCAATGTCGGTTGCCTGACAACCTCATACGGATATCACGGATCACCTATAAGTACACTTTTTTTTCTGTAGCCGTACCATGAGCTTCTTCATCAGCCTATGATAGTCCACCGCTGGACATAGGCCTCTCCTATTGATTATGCGTATAAACGCATTAGGAGGTAAATGCCCATAATCGCCACGCTGGGCAAGCGGATTGGCGATCGCAGTAATGTGTCCACTATGATGACGCTGCTGCCCATCATCAATCTTTTATCAAATAGTGGTCAGTGACACTTCAATCCCTTAGTCGACTCTTACGACATCCGCAGGAGGAGTTGGGGTGGTGACAAATGTATTCTTACTGCCGTCACCGCACGGCCATGAGCTGCCGTGCTGTTATTAACGCGCGTTTACTTTCTATGCGGCTCGCTCGCGCCAATACGCAAGCTCATAGTAGGGCTACTGCTACAATATCTAGTCCATAATCTCGAAGTCATTGACAAAAGCAGGAAGTTTTAACGAATTAAGGCGAGGTAAGCGTAGAATTCCCGTTGGTTTTTTTCAGTTTTCTCAATAATACTTCTTCCTTATGAAGTAAAACTTATATATGTTACATTTGAGAACTTGATCTGTCGCGCATTGATTAGTATTAAGTATTTAAACAAACTTCGCCCTATAAAAAACGATCCCAAACATAGGTCTAATCTCTGCATGAAAACTCATTTTGCTAAGAAACTACATAACATTACCAAGAAAAATATATATCAGAAGAAACGTCAAAGTCTGTGTCAACGATTAACAAGAAGAAATCATTAATATTGTAAGAATTATATTTCATCTTACAAAATATGTGAAATTATTCTCCCGGATCGCTCCTGCTGTCATCTTTCAGTCCCAATCGGGACCTGTTGGAGGGAGGACGTACGTCAATTTTGCGCACCGCTGTCGTCAACCAAACTATCTTTAAGATTGGTGTGATAACACATAAAAAAATGTTATCATCACTGGGGCTTCGGAGACTGAATAAACATAAGTGGTGAGTGACTAAATTAATAGAATTATGTTATTCAATATATTAAACCAAAACAATAACAAACATATTACACAGTATAGATAAAAACAGTAGGATGACTACTGGTGATAAGACCATGACACATTTTGACATGACGAAAATAGTGAAATAATTAAGAATGGTAATGGTAAGTAAGAATGGTTAATAAAATTTTAAAAACACAATTTATTTTGGAATTCGAATTATTTTATGAAATGTTTTGCAAGCAGTCGCACTACACTGATTTAAACTTTCACGACTATCACTCATATTTTAAATACAAACGGGTCCTAATCGCGTAAACTTACGTTTAATTATATCCTGACGTTACACCCGTGGTCGCAGGCAGACATGAGTATCAATAAAATACTGCTAATAATATACTATCAATTAAAAAAAATATGGAAAATAATGCGAATTGTTACGAAACATACCGAGAATTAGTACGTTTCGATTCAAGTGCGAAAAAAATTAAGTACTAAAGGAGTGGAGATAAATTTAAGTTAAAGTTACGAATTTCGTTTCCGCACGTGTATCGTACGACGTTTTTCAGTACATATGGCCCTCCGAAGATTTCGACCTGACGTAAAATGAACCACTTCTCGCACAAGCGCGTAAAAATGCGCAATCTTTACTGAGAAATAAGCTTTTCATAAAAAAATTGAATGGAAAAATATACGAATGACTAAAGTTGCTATAGGGAATGGCGCCCACTATGTTACATTTGCATGAAGGGTAAATTAATAAAAATTAAAAAAAAATTAAAATTTTACTTGATAAATGTGATCTATTATCTATACCAATGATATGGTACATATTTATTGTAACGGTGAAAAAGTAACCCTGTATAATAACACAGATAAACTTGACCATGTACAGTGATCGTTACTAATAATGTGGATGACGTTAAATCACCTATAGAATGTTTTAAAAAAATATTTTTACTATTACTATTTTTACTAAAACGAAAGTGTCATTTGAAATAAGTAAGTTGAGTACATAATGCCGTTCTTTTACTAATGTTTTAAAATACACAATTGAATGTCGAATTTACGAGAATATTGTTATAATTTACCCTTTTTGGAGATACGTGACAAAAACATGTACGTGCTGTGATCAAAACATACTAAACATAGAACCAACATTCAAATGCATTTTGGAGATAACACAATATATCAGAAATATAGAGCCAAAGAAAACGTAAATAGTATTAAAGACTGTATCGTTTATTATAAATACAAGTTTAACCTGGTCTAACTTTTGAAATATGTATTATTTTGCGTTTCTATGTTCTGAGTGTATGGTGTGTATGTAATGTATGGCTACTTTCCAAAGTGTTTCTTTTAGGGGCTTTAACGTGCTTAAAATATTGCCTATCAAACTTATTTCGGACAAACCGATACAGCTGAATGTCATCTATTTCAGCGACTCCATGGTACTATTTTAAGAAGCAATAGGTCAAGATGCTACCCGAGTATATTATCTAAACGGAGTCTTCATGATTCCCCAATCAGGCATACACAAATAAAATGTGGTGGATTTTATGTTTTACATAAAATCGGATTTTTACACAACGTTTTAGATGCCCTTCACTTTCTTATGCGTGCGAGAACAGCGAAGCAGCTATAAGAATCAGCCATACATAAAATCCTTAATGAAACACCATGGGCTTGATCCATAGTTAGAACAGGTAGATATAAATGCTCCATGACAGTTATATTAGATGTCAAAGTCAAAATACACGTAAGCTACATACCATATTCTCTTTAAAGTATCTTTTCACAAATTCATATAATTTTTTTGGGCAATATAAGAGCTATGGCAATATCTAAATGTTTGACATTACGAAGCACATGAAAGCGTGTCTTTCAAAGTTTTTTTTGTGTGTGATGTCGTCTTTTTCGCAAAACGTAAATTTTCTTGTAATAAATACTTGTCTGAAATATTTTTTTATTACTCAGGAGATCAGGATTTTGGATTGGGTTAGTTGTGTCTAATCCAGATGGTTTACGTCGAGTTTCTAGGATGAAATGTGTACCTTATTGAAGCAGTAATTAGACACATGTATGTTTTTATATAAACATGTAATATAAAAAATTATGGCCAAGTAAAGTCGTATTTATAATAAATGATACACCCTTTAATATAGGCCTCACAAATTTTATGATAGCAGCAAGTATACCCTGGGTGTAACTACAAAATACAATCAATACATCTTTCATCCTGTATAAATTATTATATTACTTTGTGAAATATGCAGCAAAGAAGCTTAAATAAAAGCATTTTACTATACTGCAAAATTAGGTACGTTATTTTTGCGTCATCTGCATGATTAGATCGACCCCTGATCATCATGTATAATTATATATTTTTTTCGTGGACAGTCCAAATATCAAAAATTTTGAAAATCAGCATGTTTGCATAATTTTTTATGAAATTGTACGCCTGATACGCATTATAGGACCGCGGATCTATAACGAGTTTCGTATTATATATTAATGGGATAGTCTCGCATCCGTGTATTTTCTAAATTTACCGTCTACTTTACACATGGCTTGCTAGAGCTTGCCAGATTATAAATTAATCACTTATATTATTATTATGTTACACTATGCCGTTTCGATTTACACTAGTCACATAGTTGTAGTACTGTAAATATTTTCACTATGAGTATTACAGTATCACGTCATCATTGACGGCGACTGTCACGGGTATTAGCGGAGGCTGGATGACTCTTAAAACTAGCGTTGAGAGGTCAAAGAATATGGCCTTAACAACGTTGTTGTTTTCGTAACAGATTAGCTAAACTACTTCGTTAGCTCGACTTTGCCTTTGCTGACAACTTGTCTTCCGCCATAATATTACAATATGCATCCGTTATAAACTTCCAGCTTTTGTAACAGTATGAGTTGGTAAGGCCGGGCCACACCAAAAGCAGTACGTGCACGTGTCCGTGGCGTGCGCTTCCTAGCTTATGCAAAAGTCATAGTAAAGGGTGTCCCAAAAATAACGCAAGATTTGAAATCGATGAAAAATACTTATTTCTTGTTTAACTTTTTTATTTCTTGATTTAATCATAAAGTACAAAGAATATGGTTTAGTATGGTAAAGCATGCTAAGAAATTACCTCGAAGGCTTTGCTGTAACATAGCACTCCTTTGTTAAAATTTTCTATGAAATTTGCATAAATATGGGTGAATTTCGTTGCTGCATTGTGAAATCCCATCCTTCAAACCATGCGCGATCGACAGCTTGCCGACATAAATTTTTTGACTATAAGTAACCCCATAAAAAATAAACAATTATGTTAAATTGCAATATTTGGGATTCACTGAAATGAACGAAAAACGGTCAGAAAATGGGGTCAAAACCGTTTTTCATCTAGGAGACCAGGGCTGCTGGGCGATTTGCAATTATAATACTTAATCCTATTCGGTGTACTATGTGTGTCAGGAAATAAAATTGGAATTGGTCGAAATAAGTATGGTTTTTCATTACATTTAAATCTTGCGTTATTTTTGGGACACCCTATAGATGGCACACCGTTTTACTGGACACGCGAGCGTGCATGCCACGCAAGCGGTGTGTCATCTAATATGACATCACATACGCTACAACGCGCACGCCACGCATACGCATCTGTGTGGCTTGGCCTTTCGTGTTTCCTCGATACGTAAAGTAGATCATCATTGTCCTTACAAGGAGTTAGCAAGTCGTTGCCCCAATATTACAATTATCCATGTTGCACTAATTATTGTCAACTAGCGACCCGCCCCGGCTTCGCACGGGTACTATACCTACATAAAAACCTTCCTCTTGAATTACTCTACCTATTAAAAAAAATCTCATCAAAATCCGTTGCGTAGTTTTAAAGATAAGCGTACAAATGGACATAGGGACAGAAAAAGTGACTTTATTTTATACTATGTAGTGATTTGAAATTTTAACATTTTCACGCTGACTCTTAGTCCAGATTTAATTTAATACGACGCCGTTCCATACTTAGGTAGGTGCCTACAAAAAAAAATCTGTTGATTTAAGAACCTCCTTCTTTTTTGGAGTCAGTTAATTAATAGTACATTGTGCATCAAGGGAGGTAAGTACGGATTTACTAACGAGACTGTTAGAAGTGGCTTTTATGACTCTAGTTAGTATTCCGCTTACCGACCGTGAAACATACAATGTTTTTCATCGCACTTGCCGACAAAAAATAAGTTTTATGAAATAACATTATTAAATGACGTACTGACATTCTATTACTCACTAGGGAATTTCACTTTTCTATTACTTCCGCTGCGCGCACAAACAATGGCGCGCTTAGACAGCAAGTGTGATGAAAAAAACATTGCGTGTATAATTTTAAAAACGTCTTATAATTAGGACTTCGACGCGACCGGAAAGTATAAACTTATAATAAAGTAGGTTATAAAAAATCTGTCGCGTTTTGTTCAGAATGAAGTGTACACGAGGGACTGTATATTTTGCGTGTCTGCAGATAAAAATGCGTGTTTACACTGTCCGAGGTTGTCGTACTTTTTGGAACAAATCGACCCTTTTGTGGCCTTCAAATTGTATTGGTAATGGGAAAGTGGCAAAACAAGACGATGCATTTTTAACGCCGCGGTCACGACATCGGTCTAAGGCGGCCGGCTTAGCGGAAAACGTATAGTGCTCCCTCTCGTACCCATATCGGCATCCCGCTCCAACTCATGGATTCGCTCGCCGCTGGTCGCCTTAGACCAAAGTCGTGGCCGGGCCGAAACCGTTGGCCGTTATGCCTAAAATTGGCGATGCTGTCATGTGACATGTAAGAAAAGTAAAGCAATCTATGCTCGGTAGACATTCGCGAGGCGGCCTTCCAGAGGCTCTCGGACTTGGTTGTCATATACAATCTTCGCAAACTGGTAAAACAACATGCAAAAATAGGTAGAAATCGTGGTAGAATTAAAAGCAGTTTTATAGGCAGACCTACCATCAACGCCAATGACGCCTGATCTAGCTTCTGAGAGTTCTGAGGCTCCTCTACGAACGAAGTGTTGCCTCTCTGTCACGCTTACGTACGAATACTCAAGTGGGAGAGAGAGGCAACACTTCGTTCGTAGTTGGCGGTAAGGCCTCTATCCAATCCTTGGCAGTAGATAAAGGCGGAAAATTCAAATCATAGGCGCGAAGAGTTGTCTGCCCATAGAAAATTTGAATTTGCTAGTCATAAATGTCATAATGTAGGTACCTAATTTATAATATTATAAATTGTAACTTATTTGCTCAAGACCATGATTAACCGTACAATTGAGGAGAGGACGACGTGCCGTATAAATGACTCTTAATTTAATAATTTCTTTGGACGTTGTGAGACAATCGGAAACAAAGTTTGTTCATAAATTGTAAGCGAATTATGCCTGACTTGAATAACAATGCACCAGAATGTATTCCTTGATGAATATAATAATTAATTTATATTTCGGACAGATTCGTAACGAAGTTTGACCATTCTTAAATTATTATTGCAAGAGTAGACAGTTTATTCGAAAAGGCACGTGATATCAACGTGTTATTCTACAATCTACATATACCTAGCGGAAATTACACCTCGTCCTTCGTCTAATGCGGTCACCGAATCAAAATAAAATATGAGGTTGTTTGCAATGTTTTCATGCTGCGAAAAACGCAGTGTAATTCCCGCAGTACCTATTCGTACGTGTGGAAAAGTGGCAGAGTGGTGAACTGATGAAGCACCCCGTGTATTAAATTACAAATGTAGTGCAAAATCCTTTCTCTTCGGCTTTTCAAGGTAACGCCCGAATTAATCTCCCTGTCTTACTTATACTGAAGTTCATTGTGACAGCAATATGAATTCGGATGTTTCCGTGAAAAGCCGAAGAGAAAGGATTTTGCACCACATCTGTAAGTAGTCTTATAGAAACCTATTTTGTTTAATTATTAGGCTAAATAGTAAGATTCCTGGTCACATCGAAAATTATCTGCCAGAATGACTATGTCAATAACATTGCTAAAATGAACATTGTGTTTATTTATATTCAGAGATACTACAACGGGCTTTATTACACAAATAAATGTCCAATCAATTATTTCACTCTTCTAAATGATATTTAAAGAAAAAGTCCAATATGCAGTAGAAGTGTCATAAGAATTATGTGGCGCAGTTGTTTTCATAAGTTTTTTGATATATTTATATTTATTGGACTTACAGGAACAATTTTTGTATTACATGTATGGGATTGGCCGTATGCAGTCACCAATACACCAGCTGAATATAATATTATGAATCCTATGGAAGAACACCTAAATATAGTCAATAACTATTTTGAATCCCGAAAGGTATACTTAAGTTTAAGGGTGCGACTCCACTAACGCAGAGCGGAGCGGAGCTGTGCAAAATTGACCGATTACATTCTTCAAATTCAAAATTCGAAATACTGTGATGCGGTCTCATTGGCCGAGGTCCCACAACTCAGTCAGTGGAGCCGCACCCTAAGGCCTAGCCTATAATACCACCGCGAACACCGAAATTCGTAAATTCCCGGGGATTAGTATCTGGCCTACTACCGCGAAAATCGAAATTCGTAAGTTTCGAAGAGTTTTCTCTGTCACTCAAACGAAGGCGTCATTATAGTGAGAGCGACAATTCCTCGAAATTTACGAATTTCGTTTTTCGCGGTAGGGTCACACCAACGAAGCCGTCATTAGAGTTACAGAGAAAAATCCCCGAAATTTTCGTATTTCGAAGTTCGCGGTAGAGCCTCTGATGGACGTTCGAGGGGGGCGTGGAGCGGGGCGAGCAACGGAGCGTGTGGTGTGGTGGCCATGTTTAAAAAAATGCAAAAGTATGCGAGTGCCTGAACCCCTCTTCAAATCCCTTGGACGCTCAACGCACCGATACACGCTACACGTTTTGACGCTTTATGCAGGGGCGTAGCTACTGCCGTATTTGCCGTATCAATTATACGGGCCCCCGGGCCACGGGGGCCTCCAAAGTGTTTAAGGAAAAAGAATAAAAACTTTCTAATTTATATCACCTCCATATAAGGGCCTCCAAAAATGTTTTATACGGGGCCTCGACAAGGCACGCTACGCCACTGGCTTTATGCCAGGAACGCAGAATGTCAAATTAGCAGGGTGCCAGATTAGCACAAAAACTGATTTTCAGAATGATAGATTCTCATGATGTCAAATTTGCAGAATGCCAGATTCACAGTCTGCTAGATTCACTTAAAGCCAGATACTTAACTTGGAAACCAGGTGACGAAATTAATTTAAGTAAGTATTTCGTCGCCTGGTACCCACAGTAACCTCCTGGCATTAAGCGAATCTGGCATCCTGCTAATTTCATATTATGCGAACCTGACATTATGCGAAACTGACATTTTGTGAATCTGCCATTCTGCGAATCAGACTTATTGCGAATCTGGCCTACTGCTAATCTGACATTTTGCGTTCCTGGCATAAAGCGTCAGAATCATTTTCTGTTTATTCAATAGGAATTAGCGACATCTACTCTGGGAACATATTTATTTAAAATCGGCAATAATCCAAAAGCAGTTGTCCCAAACAAAACCATAGAGGGTGTCTTCAATGTTCTGGTGTGGAAGTATTGGTCGTGGCTTAGACGTAGACATATTAATGGATTTCGTTATCGCGCGTAAGTTTTGAGGTAATTGTTCGTTGTGATCTAAAACAGGAATTAAATTAGTAGGTAATTAGATAATTGTGATTGCCTAACTATAAAATGTAGCATAAGCAACGCCATGGCTCCGAAGCTACTTCGAATTCCGCAAATTTCACTGTCACTCTAATGAAGCTTTAGTTGGGAGTGACAGAAAAAACCTCGAAATTTACTAATTTTGAAGTTCGCGGCATCGCAGACGACATCGATGCATGATACTATGCTTGCGTTTCCTCTGGCAATTGTTTCTTAATTTCTTTTTTCTGCTGTCGACTCTACAATTATAGTTGAATAGACATGTGCAGCACTATTAGGGTGCGGCTCCACTGAGGCGGATAGGAGCGGAGATGTGCAAAATTGACCAATTACATTCTTCAAATTCAAAATTCGAAGCACTGTCATGCGGTCTCATTGGCCAATTTTGCACATCTCCGCTCCTCTCCGCCTCAGTGGAGCCGCACCCTTAAGCCTTTAACCGCAATGGTATTTTTTTCATCCAGTGTGCTCGTTTCGCCGTCGAATTTTTAAATTATGTCGTATTTTTCCGTCTAAGATAAAAATTACCTGGAAATTGATTGTATTCTATAAATCTTTTTTATTAATGAAACCTACATATTTCTATGATTACAGATATAATCCCTTACATGGATGCAGCGTATCTAACTGCAAGTTTTCAGGCGACACAGATATCGCAACTGCAGACGCCGTCGTAGTTCACATACAAAGCGGTCTCGTACCGAACGCCACTGGTCGGAAACCGCACCAAATATGGATTTTTTGGGTCGACGAATCCCCGGCGAATGCTTTTTCTTTGTCTTACCAACGGCCGAATTACACAGAGTTGTCCAATGTTTTCAATTGGTCTATGACATACAGGTGAGAGGTAACTAAGTACAGAATTGACGTTGAGACGTGGCGATACTCGCCCACCTATCAGCTATCACCGCCGGGCGAGTATCGCAGTGTCTCTTTTTATTTAAACGGGAGTGCGTATCTTTTGTTCGTGTTTATAGCCGTGTTTATGTTTATAGTGTATATAGATAGTTCATAGCTTTGTAGCTCGCGGTGAGACCAGTGCCTTAGAAATAGTTCGCACGAACGCTTAAAAAGCGTCGCGTTATAACCTGACGTTGACGGTCCATTATGCTCAATTCGATTTAACGTCCAACGCCCAACGTCGAAAATAAAACAGTGCTCGATAAAAAAGCGCCGCGGCTTAAAACCGCCATCGTGTGAATGAATTATACGGTTTTACATTTGTTTCATTTGAACGCTTTTTTAACGGCCGCTAAAAAAAACGCTCGTGCGAACTAGCTCTTGTGATACCAATAATTTCACTCTCGTATTAAGGGTCCAGGGGCGTAGCTAGGGTAAAAGGCGCCCGGGGCAGGCGCCAAATTTGCGCCCCCCCCCCCCTTAACTGAACTTAAAGGGTTCCTAGTTAGTACGGAACTCTTAAAAGACTCACTTTTAGGATTCCGTAATATTTTCCAAAATTCAACTTACTAGGCAGGAAAAAAAGTTGATTTTCATCCGACTTCAAAAAAGGAGAAAAGGAGGAGGTTCTCAATTCGACTATATCTTTTTTTATGTTTGGTACCTCAACTACAATATCTGTGTATATTTAGGCACAGTGATTCATGATTTTTTTTTCATATTTTTTGGACCCACGGATCAAAAGTTAGAGGGGGGAGGTACACAATTTTTTTTTTCTTCAGGAGTGATTATCTCCGAAAATATTGACTTTTGAAAAAAAAGTTTCTGTTAAGACCCTTATTCTTTTTAAGAGACCTATTCAATGATACCCCACACTAATTTCAACTCACCAATTCACCAATTTGGGAAGTACCCGATTTTTTTTTCTACTTATTGTACCACTTTGTTGGCATACCTGTACAAAATTGCAGATTTCTAGTATTAACGGCCACTGAGCTATGCTGCGGACAGACGGACATGGCAAAACTATAAGGGTCCGTTTTTGCCATTTTGGCTACGGTACGGACTTTCTGAAATAAAGTTTTAAAATTGAAAATATTTTGCCAATATGCCAATAATTGGCGCTCCTCCTAATTTGACGCCCGGGGAAAATGTACCAGTGTAGCATGTTATGAATTCACATTTTTCTTATGTTATAAATTATGCAAAAGTATATCAAAAATTTTAGCCGATTTGGCGCCCTCTCTGATTTGGCGCCCGGGGCACGTGCCCCCTCTGCCCCCCCCCCCCCCCCCCCCCCTAGATACGCCACTGAGGGTCACCCCAATTCTATCGAAAAACTTATTGCTACGCAATAAGAGCGAAAAAGAAACAACTCGGATCGACTGTAATACGGCGCGATTTGCCTTAAAATTGCGAAAGCGTTGATAGGTTTGGGGAGACCCTAATGCGCCCAACTACCTTCAACGCAATGGGTCACTTTTATCCATAGACAAAAGTAAAAAAATGGGATAGTATCGTGCCGCTGAAATCCACGGAGATCATAAAGCGCCCAATAAGGAGGGTTAAAAATATAAAATCAAACTCTTCTGGCTTCCAAATTACATTCAAATATAATTATATTGCCTACAAACTTCAACAGGCATCGTAATTATATGGCAGCTATGATTTATTTCAGATCAGATTCTGACGTCCCAATCCCTTACGGACGGACTATACCTCTTCTGTACCCAAAACTTTACAACAACACTTTGGAAATATTAAATCATGTGCCCTTTTGGAATCGTAAACAGAGGAATGTCTTGGCTGTTATTCTTCTTTCAAACTGTATAAAGGCTCGCATGCACTTGCTAAGGACACTAAAAAAATTTATGGATATCGACATTTATGGAGGATGCGCGACGGAAGTATATCGCAAAAACAGGTACCTGAGGCCCTACCGCGAACTTCGAAATCCGTAAATTTCGAGGATTTGTCTCGCTCATTCTAATGACGCCTTCGTTGAAGTGACAGAGAAAAATTCTCGAAATTTACGGATTTCCTTGTTGGCCGTAGGAATTCATAATTTTTTTTTTCAAATTAGGTAAATTTAAGGTTAGTCTTTTGATCCTACTAGGAGAAAAAGAGTCTAATTTTTTGTTTTCTATTTTGGAACCATTTTTCAAACACTTTGAGCAGCGGTTATAAAATCTAAAGAAACACAGACAACATAACCTCTAGGTTATGTTGTCTGTGTAAAGAAATTATATAACATTTTAGGACGCTTCTTTCTTCTACATTAAAAGAGCTTGTTATTCTGAGTAGGAAAAACATAAAATATACCTGCCCCAATTTTTTTTTTTGCGGCCACATAAATTGAACTGCACCAACTAGCGGTAGGTAGGTGAATATTTGAGATATTCCGAAAAAGATTTGATATGCTATGTATTTACAAATTATAACTAAGTTTTTTGTTCTCTAAGAATTTGACGAGATTTCTACATATAAGGTCAAGCGGGGCAAATGCAACTATGAGGTAAATCCGACTAATTGAAATGACCTACTCTTAATTTGTAAAAAGGATCATACTTACCTACTATTGTATTGTGTTGCTTTTGAAATAACTCAAATAATGTTCTAGGTATCTTCCAAAAGTTCTTAAAAGCAGATTAAAAGTCCATTAGTTGAAATTACCTCATAGTTGTATTTACCCCGCTTGACCTTACACTACAAAGTATGTAAATTTGTATGTCTCATCATTATCCCTATGTTTTGATGTCAATTATCTTTCAGCTGCCCAGGGCATTTCCACTACGATTGTAAAATCTTGTCAAAATACTTGTTTTACTTTGTAATGGAGAACTCCAAATGTCGGCAATACATAACAGAGAAGAGTTTCCATCACGCCTATAGCAAAGGAGCTATACCTGTCTTCGTGGGGACATACTTAGAAGACTGCCAGACACTACTGCCCCCTAATTCTTATCTACATTTCGAAAACTTCGAAACACCGGAACACCTAGCAGCGGAAATCATTGCTATCGGCAATGATGATACTAGATTGCTCTCTTATCATAAGTGGAGAATTAATTTTGGAGTGGTAAACGAGCATGGATATTTTGGGACCAAGTCCTCTCAAATGTGCAGATTGTGTGAGGCACTAAATTATAACCTACGATCTCAAAAAGTGTACGGTTTATCCGATATTCGTGAATACTTAGATCCTGAACTGCAATGTTATCATTAACAAATACTTACAGAATTAAGTATGTGACTCGGCTGGTATTTAGTACTCTATATCGATCATCGCTCTTGTGTATCTTTCCAGAGAGATAGATAATTTATTCTTTGATTATTGCGATACTTTTTGGACAAGTTGGAGCTTGAGGAAAACTTATTAAATTTGGTTTAAAAATCGATTATGCGTGTAAGGTGCATATTAAGTAAAACGAAATTCATGAGTCAGATGACAGTATTGACAGTGACACTGACAACTGTTGAGAAATGGTGTTTCTTTGCACGACTTGCACGTGCGATTTGATTTAGTGCTTTATTAATCGTTTTTATTATTAGTAAATAACCCGAATTTAGTGAAATATAAAATACGTCAACATTTTTCAAAGTAAGTTCAATAAATAACACGCACACGTAGCCTTTGTGCAAGTTAACCTCAAAATATTCATAAACAAATTCATTATTTTCAGATGCAGAAAGTTAAGAGAAAAATTGTTGAAGGTGACACACCTTCTCCCAAAAAGAAGAAAGTTCAGTTCACGGAAGATTCAAAAGAAAATAAATCTGAAAACGCTCCTGAAAAGAAAATTAAGAAACCACTAAAAAAGGAACTGAAAAACTCTGCGAACGCGCCTAAGAAAGATTTTAAAAGTGGTCTGAAGAAGGATTTTAAGAATGTGCACAAGAAAGATTTCAAAAAAGGGAAACCTGGTGATAAATTTAATAAGTTTGGCAAGGGCAAAGGGAATTTCACAAAGGGAGGCGATAATAAGTTTAGCAAAGATCAGAACACCGGTGAGAAGCCGAAGTGGTCTGAGATGAAGAAGGAAAAGAAGCAGCTGCGGCTGGTGCGGCGCAAGGCCAAGACCTCGGCTGAAGTATTTGAGATTGCCAACAAGGCTAAGCTGCTTGCTGCTCAGATTCAAAGGTTAGTAGTTTGGCCTTTACTGCTTTTACTATGTGACTTGTTCAGGCTATATGCATACCATATTGTTGACAGTCTTTAAAGCTGATTAATAAATTGTGTGTTATATATTATCTGTTTGCCTAATTGCATTGAACATGTGGCATTCGCGCATGCAGTGATCCGTACAGAACATGCCTTTAATGCCATAATGAAAGAGGCTTGTTCAGATATTTTTGAGTGTTCCCGATGCTACAATATATTTGACGGTGACTGTACATATTATATTTACATTTACACACTTTACCAATCACAACCTTTTTTCAGGAAAGTAGTAAAGCCAGACTTCCGTTTAAGTTCCTGCAAGGAGCTTCACTCTGTACTAAAAGGGCAATACAAAGCTATAGCCCTAACCCACGACTTGAGCCGAGTCATCCAGGTGCTACTTAAGCACAGCCCTGAAGACATCAGGATCGAAATCACGGAAGAACTGCTAGATCTTATGGTGCCGATGGTCCAGTCAAAGTATGGTCAACATGCTGTGAAAAGAATATTGAAGTATGGAACCGATAGCATTCGCCATAAAGTTATTAATAAGTTCTTTGGACACATAGTTTCGTTGGCTACACATGTCATCAGTGCACCTGTGTTAGACTATGCATATGGCGAGTTTGCATCTAAGAAGGAAAAGACACATATGCAGCAGGAGTTTTATGGTGATATTTATAAAAATGTAAGTTGCACATAACTATGCTACAACTAGAGTTCAGCAAAAAGTAATCTTTGTCACAAAGTACATGTACAAATGTAGTGTGTACTTGCCCAACTCTGGCTACAACCAAGTTTACTTTGCATAACAATTTACAATTTTACTTTGAGTCATCTTTTTCTAGTAACAGGAATTTAAAAGAGGTTACTACTTGTAACATGAGTTGTAAATTTTGTTGTTGTGTGATGGGCCCAATATATTTATTATGTTTCCTAGTTAATTTCATAATGTTCTTAAACTTTTATCTAACTATTGTGCATTAATATAAAAAACCTTAATTGCCATTATGAAATATTGTATTATATTTCGTACATTTTGCATTTATAGTTCATTGCAGAGGCCTGCGTCCAGCAGTGGACTGAGATAGGCTGATAATGTGCATTTCATTTTCAGACAAAAGACAACAAGGTGCACACTCTCCGTGACACATACAAGGACAGTCCAGAGATGAAGACTGCCATATTGCAGTCTTGCAAGGCCAACATTCAGAAGATATTGGACAAGAACCTACATGATGGAGAGTATGTGTGCTTTATATTTATAAAATAATACAAATCCCACATCTTGGCCTAAATGACAAAACATAACTCCTTTTAATTTCATATTTGAATATTTAGCGAAACGTGTTACTCACGTAATTTAAGTCATTGCTTAATCTCATGACTCTTGTACGGTTGAGGAAATTGAATGTTTAGCAGTTTATGGCTCACTTTACGTTGGACGTGCTCAGTACATACAAAACAACCAATTTAACTTAACCGCAAAGTGCTAAACATTCAATTTCCTCGACTGTACAAGTTTGTGAAAAGTTTGGTTGGGGATACTCCTTGATGACTTTGATGAGGATCCTCTTAATCAATCGAAACATGTTGAGCAATTGTTGATTTAAATTACATGAGTAACCCGTTTTACTAAATATGTTTGATTCTCACGTTAGTTATAATTTTAAAAAAATTCGCTTCAACTTACGAATTTTAGAATTGCACAGGTTTTACATTAATAGAGTCCACAGTGGCGAAATTATTGCGCGAGGCAGCCACGTCTCTGTGGATATGTGAAGTGCCTTGCCTGAGGCAAGTGGCTTGTACTTTTGCCTAGAATAAGAAACATCCATACTAACGAAGCTGTTTGTTCAGTGTAGACTTGGCATATCAATAGATAATACAAATTTTTTATAATTTTTTTTCCATGCGAGAACTGCGATCAGTTGTTGACGACTTCAAGCCCCGATGCATATGTTCTCGTACAGTTAGACAGTTGTTCGAGATTATCCCGTTCATCCGGGGGAAAAGGTTTAGAGACACAACCTTCACTATTCAATAGTAGTACTAAAGTAGTTTCTTTGAGTTTAAAATATTTGGACTTAATAAATCAGAATAAAAAAAAAAACAATTTTACGAGAGGTATTTCTTTAAATTTTTTCCACGATTTTTAATTTTGTAAATAATCAATGAATGTAAAGAACGCCATTAATATTAAAGACGACATGGTACACCTGATGCACTGCGAATTTTGCGTCAAGCTTATAAGCGCGGAATTACGGGTGGTGAACGAAAATATAATTTAGACACTGGTTTGTTAAAATCATAAATTAAACAACAAAAGCGTACCTCAGATTGTTGTGTCTCTTGAAATGTAGTACATTAACCATGACTAACGTTCATACAATTTATTATTAGCATAATGTGATCATTTTTAAAATATTCAAAAATTTGTTAAATTTGTTTCGAACTAGACGAACTCCACTGCATCGGGAAAGTGGCGTTCGGGTTTTGGAGACTATCGTCTCACATTGAACCACTACTATAAATTTTGTACAATGTGCTTTTGTTTGAGCCTTTGTACAGTTTGTGTCCTGTCTAGTAATTTTGTAGCTAGAGAGTTAGGATGCCTTGCCAAGCGTCCAACATAACTTTTTGTGTAATATCTTCAGATCATACAAAATATCATTGAAGTTTCTTGTGACTTATCATTATTGATTGAATGTTATTTTATAAATATTGTCCCGAATAACTAAATAAAATGAAATCTGCTAACAATTATTTCATAACAACATAATGTCAACAGATTACTCCACTCTGTGTTATACGATTACATCCGCGAATGCAGCGACGAGGAACGGGCGGAATTAATATCAACATTAGGTCCACTAATTGTGCCACTCAGCAACTCTCTCCCCGGCGCTAATGCTGCCAGCATCTGTGTGTGGCAGGGCACTAATAAGGATAAAAAGGTAATTAATAATAATAAGACTATATATATATATGCCGTGTGGTGAGGGCAGTAAGAATACATTTGTCACCACCCCAACTCCTGCGGGTGTCGTAAGAATCGACTAAGGGATTGAAGTGTCACTGACCATTATTTGATAAAAGATTGATGATGGGCAGCAGCGTCATCATAGTGGACACATTACTGCGATCGCCAATCCGCTTGCCCAGCGTGGCGATTATGGGCATTTACCTCCTAACGCATAGTTAATAGGAGAGGCCTACGTCCAGCAGTGGACTATCATAGGCTGATGATGATAATGATGATGACAGATATATACCAATTGCCAGTAGATTGTAAAAAAGTAAACATACCTAAAAACTAGCATTATTCCATGGTCACGTACTTTTAGAACAATTATTCCATGGTCACGTACTTTTAGAACACGATTTTGGTTTTATTACTAACTTAAAATCTCAGACCCTGGGTTCTTTCTCTCTCTTCTTCTTTCAAAATTATTTATATTCCTTAGTATTAACGTAAAAATATATCTGCGAACGTGTTTCACGATATGTGTCAAAGACGTCAAATGCTATGGAAAGGCAACCATATTTGTTTACATTTTTTTAGATTCTACTGACGATTGATATACTGCACAGACTACCTATATACTATCTGCCGTCACCACACGGCTAACGGTTCTGTGATAGCTTTAGTTCAATTAGCGTTTCGACATTTAATTCGTATCATAAAGTACATGTCAATTCAGTCCTGTTGGCACCAAGTGATGATGGGGTCTTGAAGAAATTGGTTAAGGTAGGTTTATCCCTTAAATGCATGACCTTGACAAAGATTTATTCAAATTTGAATTCTGACATGTTGTCAATAGGGTTGAAAGTACATCATGCATATATACATCACTATGCATTTAAGGGTTATAATTATATATTTTCTAATTTGTTGATTATCATTTGTTCCGCAGACAATACTAAAAGTGGTGAAAGAGCACGCGGTAGCACTAGCCAAGCACAAGACGGGCTACCGACTCCTGTTGGCCATCTTCGACTCTGTGGACGACACGGTGCTGGTCCGGAAGGCCATCGTGTCAGCCCTGGAGCCCCACATCCATGACCTGGCCAAGGACCATTGGGGGAACATGGTGAGACCATTTTATGACCAGTATTTCGTCGCTATACTAAACCGCAGATCTTAAGAAATCATTGGAAAATTCAACTTTCTTTCGATCTGAATACGCTTATTTTTTTCAAAGAGTTTCAGTAAGTATAGATATGATTTACATAGATAAAAAACAACACATCCATCTTCCTTAGCTGCGGTTTTATTTATGCTGAGCTGTAGACTACAGGTGAGTTTAATTTTATAATGAAGAACTAGATGTCGCTGCTACATGTCGGAAAATGCTACATCGCGCTCACGCTATCAATGAATTTCAAATATGACACTTGTATTTGTGTTGAGCTGCAAGGAGCTCAGTTATTAGTATTTCGGAGTTAGTTTTGTAGTTCGCCTCTAGATGGCGCTAATAGAATAGCGGCGAATGCTACATCGCGCTAACAATTATGCCTGTTGTGTTGAAAAAGTGACTAGTATTTAAAAAACTGGTCAAGCACAAGACGGGCTACCGACTCCTGTTGGCCATCTTCGACTCTGTGGACGACACGGTGCTGGTCCGGAAGGCCATCGTGTCAGCCCTGGAGCCCCACATCCACGAGCTGGCCAAGGACCATTAGGGGAACATGGTGAGACCATTTTATAAGCAGTATTTCGTCGCTATACTAAACCGCAGATCTTAAGAAATCATTGGAAAATTCACCTTTCTTTCGATCTGAATACGCTTATTTTTTTCTAAGAGTTTCAATAAGTATAGAGATGATTTACATCCATAGCTGCGGTTTTATTTATACTGAGCTGTAGACTACAGGTGAGTTTAATTTTATAATGTAGAACTAGATGTCGCTGTTACATGTCGGAAAATGCTACATCGCGCTCACGCTATCAATGAATTTCAAATATGACACTTGCATTTGTGTTGAACTGTAAGGCTGTAACATTACAGCCAACTATGGATCTCATCAAGTTTTTCACCTTACTGTGTTGTAAGTTGAAAAAGTGCTCAGCTATTAGTAATTCGGAGTTAGTTTTGTAGTTCGCCTCTAGGTGGCGCTAATACAATAGCGGCGAATGCTACAGCGCGCTAACAATTATGACTATTGTGTTGAAAAAGAGACTAGTATTTAAAAACTGGTCAAGCACAAGACGGGCTACCGAGTCAAAAGTTTCGACTCTGTGGATGATACTGTGCTTGTCCGGAAGGCCATCGTGTCAGCCCTGGAGCCCCACGTTCATGAGTTGGCCAAGGACCATTGGGGGAACATGGTGAGACCATTTTATGAGCATTATTTCGTTATACATACTCAACCTCAGATCTACAGAAATCATTGGAAAATTCACCTTTCTTTCACTCTGAATACAAGTGTTTTCTCCATCAAAATAAATGAGTGTTGCAGTTTCAGTAAGTATAGCTACGATTTACATTGATAAAAAGGCGACACACCCATTTTCCTTGGCTGCGGATTTCGTTGTGAAAAGGCTTTATGCTACAGGTGAGTTTTACCTTTAAAATGTAGAACTAGATTTACATTTTCAGTCACTGTAATATAGACATATATTACAGTGACTGAAAATGTTACATAGCTCAATCAACGTGTTTAAAATATTCCACGGCAAAAGTAGATTGTATTGTAGACAAATATAGAAAAAGTCAATATCCAGGGAAGAAACTGGGGAATACGTTTGTTCATACAAAGGCAGCAACCATTTTTTTCTTAACTCAACTATGAGAGCTCGAGATGTAATAGCGTAACTTTGTTTCTGACTATTTTACCTAACGGACAATATCATTGTTTCAAAATGAACCTTGTCGATGTTGATGTCGATTACATTTCCTATGTATGCAGTTACTTAAAATGTTATTTATTTCCAGACCCTCCACTGGCTCGTAAAGCCCAAAGATCCCGGCGCCTTCCACCCCAGCCTGATCAAGTTCCTCGAAGAAGGCTTCAAAAGCGGCACATCCAAGAAGGACGCCTCACTACGCGTGTCAGAACTGCGAGACGCTATTCTACCAGCTTTGGCGGCTGATATTGCGGCAGATCCGGAGTTTTGGGTCAGCGAGAAGAGTATAATGTTGTTGGCGGTAGCTGTACTTTCTATAGGTGAGTTTCTGTGTCACTAGATGGCGCTGTTAAATTGGCGGAAAATGCTACATCGCGCTAACGGTGTGTTGATTATCTTTGGAGACTAATATTGCTGCAGATCCGCAGGTTTGGGTCAGCGAGAAGAGTATAATGTTGTTGGCGGTAGCTGTGCTTTCTATAGGTGAGTTTCTGTGTCACTAGATGGCGTTGTTAAATTGGCGGAAAATGCTACATCGAACGGTGTCTTGATTATCTTTGGAGACTAATATTGCGGCAGATCCAGAGTTTTGGGTCAGCGAGAAGAGTATAATGTTGTTGGCGGTAGCTGTACTTTCTATAGGTTAGTTTCTGTGTCACTAGATGGCGTTGTTAAATTGGCGGAAAATGCTACATCGCGCTAACGGTGTGTTGATTATCTTTGGAGACTAATATTGCTGCAGATACGCAGTTTTGGGTCAGCGAGAAGAGTATAATGTTGTTGGCGGTAGCTGTGCTTTCTAATTTTCTATAGGTGAGTTTAGTTTTTGTGTCTCTAGATGGCGCTGGTAAAGTGGCTGGAAATGCTAGATCGCGCTAACGATGTGTTGACGGGATTTGCTTTGGAAACTGAGGCCCTACCGCGGGCCACCGACGAAGTGTTGCCTCCTAGTCACACTTACGTACAAATTCACAAATGCGAGAAAGAGACACACACTACACTTCGTTCGTTCGTGGTTCTACCGCGAAATTCGTAAATTTCGAGTATTTTCGAGGATTTGTCTCTCTCACTCTAATGACGCCTTCGTTTGAGTAACAGAGAAAAATCCTCGAAATTTACAGATTTCGATTTTCGCGGTAGTAAGCCAGGCCTCTGATATTGCTGCTGATCTGCAGTTTTCGGTCAGCGAGAAAAGTATAATGTTGTTGGCTGTGCTTTCTATAGGTGAGTTTAGTTTTTGTATATGATATTATCGACTTTGTTAGCGAACATAGTAGATCCAGTCACGTACTAGCTAGAAAAGCATTGTATATGAGCTTAGTGTTCGATTATTTCACTAGATGGCATTCATAATCGTATCTCAAAACGCTACGTGTCGCTAACGATCTGAACTAAATCCAAAAGATCGATCAATTCGTTCATTCTTGTCTAATAAAAACAGACAAGTAGTCAATCTATTTTTTTCTTTCTTATCCCCTCGTCAGTGGCGAGGCCCAATTTTAACATTTTATCAAGCGCCCGCATCTGTGGCGAAGCCCGATACCGCCCGCATCTGTGGCGAAGCCCGATTTGAACATTGAGTAATAAAGCTGACTAATGTATACCTATCTCTTGCATACTCATTGAGGTGTGTAAAATAGGACAGATAGAAAACTTGGCCTTGAGCAGCCGTTGTGCGTGCAATTTTTTAGCAACCGGTGGCCTGGCAACCCTTGTTTGTGACAAGGCTCGAACTGTGCTCCACAGACGACTTTTCGCCATTTTTGTCGGCCCTGACAAGGGGTTATGCTAAAACAAACAGTTATATTTTTTTTAATGTTCAGAATCCAAGGAAGAGATCGTGTCAGCCCTAGCGGACGCGATCAGCCGGCCGGACTGGACCTCGGGGCCGACGTTGGCGGTCGAAGACGCAGGGCTCCACATGTGCCTGAAGAAGCTCGCGGCGCGGGACCGCGGGCCGCACTCGCTGGGGGCTGCGCTCGCCGACCGACTGCATGCTGACACGGTCAGTTACTCGCTAAGCTTTTAGATTTCAACAGGTTTTCGGGGCCTGTGCGTCGCCTCTATAAAGACATCTCCAAGAGCCTTGTGGTCACTGGGTCTAAGCTTCATTTGCATCAGCCTATATTCAGTCCGCTGGTCGAAGACGCGGGGCTCCACATGTGCCTGAAGAAGCTCACGGCGCGGGACCGCGGCCCGCACTCGCTGGGGGCCGCGCTCGCCGACCGACTGCATGCTGACACGGTCAGTTACTGGCTAAGCTTTTAGATTTCAACAGGTTTTTGGGGCCAAGCGCGTCGCCTCTATAAAGACATCTCCAAGAGCCTTGTGGCCACTGGGTCTAAGCTTCATTTGCATCAGCCTATATTCAGTCCGCTGCTCGAAGATGCGGGGCTGCACATGTGCCTCAAGAAGCTCGCGGCGCGGGACTGCGGCCCGCACTCGCTGGGGGCTGCGCTCGCCGACCGACTACATGCTGACACGGTCAGTTACTGGCTAAACTTTTAGATTTCAACAGGTTTTTGGGGCCAAGCGCGTCGCCTCTATAAAGACATCTCCAAGAGCCTTGTGGCCACTGGGTCTAAGCTTCATTTGTATTAGCCTATATTCAGTCCGCTGGTCGAAGACGCGGGGCTCCACATGTGCCTGAAGAAACTCGCGGCGCGGGTCCGCGGGCCGCACTCGCTGGGGGCCGCGCTCGCTGACCGGCTACATGCTGACACGGTCAGTCACTGGCTAAGCTTCGTTTAGATTTCAACAGGTTTTTGGGGCCAAGGGCCAGGTTTCAGGTGTGCGTCGCCTCTATAAAGATATTTCCAAGCGCCTTATAGAGACGTCGGGTGACGCAGGGCTGGCCAGTAGTTCTGACTACATGCTGACACGGTCAGTCACTGGCTAAGCTTTTAGATTTCAACAGGTTTTTGGGGCCAAGCGCGTCGCCTCTATAAAGACATCTCCAAGAGCCTTGTGGCCACTGGGTCTAAGCTTCATTTGCATCAGCCTATATTCATTCCGCTGCTGGAAGATGCGGGGCTCCACATGTGCCTGAAGAAACTAGCGGCGCGGGACCGCGGGCCGCACTCGCTGGGGGCCGCGCTCGCCGACCGACTACATGCTGACACGGTCAGTCACTGGCTAAGCTTTGGTTAGATTTTAACAGGTCACTTTTCGGGGCAAGAGCGCTAAAAATGATCCATTTTTACCCGAGGCAATTTTTTGTAATAAACGAGGGTAAAAATGGACATTTATGCCCATGTTGTACACTCTGCTTTTCACTTCGTTTGCGAGGAAAGTAAAATATATCTATAACTGCAATTTACACAACGAAGTTGTCGTAAAGCGAAAGAAGAAAAATATAACCAATACCCGCCAACTCATTCTTTTTTTTTTAATTTTCTACCTGTGATCAGAGTTTCAGATGCTCGGGTTTCTGTCAAGTCAAATATTTCACACTAGTAAAAGTGTGAAATATGTCTTGACTGTTTGGCTTTTGGGACCTTAGCCCTAGAAAAAAAGCCATTTTATGTTCTAGTTCTAGAACATAAAATGCGATTTTATTTCGTCTACGCACGACATAAAAGTGCACTTTTTGAGCATGAGAAGTGAAAAAGACATTTCCCTTGCGCCTTATAGAGGCGTCGGGTGACGCAGGGTTGGCCAGTATTTCTGACTACATGCTGACACGGTCAGTCACTGGCTAAGCTTCGGTTAGATTTCAATAGGTTTTTGGGGCCAAGTGTGCGTCGCTTCTATAAAGACATTTCCAGGATGCTTAGCCAAGTTGTCAATCGCTAGCGCTTGCTAGCGCATCGTAGTTTTCCCTCTCTGTCACTCCTTCATATTAGTGCGACAGAGGGAAAACTACGATGCGATAGCAGGCGCTAGCGATTGGCAACTTGGCTAAGCACCCAGGCGCCTTATAGAGGCGTCGGGTGGAGCAGAGCTGGCCAGTATTTCTGACTACATGCTGACACGGTCAGTCACTGGCTAAGCTTCGTTTAGATCTCAACAGGTTTTTTGGGGCCAAGTGTGCGTCGCTTCTATATTAGTAGATCGTACAACAAGGGCGTAAAGTGATCCATTTTTACCCGAGGGAATTTTTTGGTCTGAGCGAGGCGAAGACCAAAATAGTAGACGAGGGGAAAAATGGACATTTATGCCCATTTGTACACTCTGCTTTTCATTTCGTTTGCGAGGAAAGTAGAGCCTAAAAAGTACACCATCTGTAGTACTATAGTTTTTAGTACAGGTGGTGTACTTTTGAGGCTGCGAGAAGTGTGTCATTTTACGTCAGGTATGAAACTTCGGAGGGCCATCTGTACTAAAAAACGTCGTACGAGACACGTGCAAAAACAAACTGTACTATTCCAAGCGCCTTATAGCCTTATAAAGGCGTCGGGTGACGCAGGGCTGGTCAATATTTCTGACTACATGCTGACACGGTCAGTCACTGGCTAAGCTTCGTTTAGATCTCAACAGGTTTTTGGGGCCAAGTGTGCGTCGCTTCTATATTAGTAGATCGGACAACAAGGCAGGGCGTAAAGTGATCCATTTTTACCCGAGGCAATTTTTTCGAAGCGGAGAACAAAATAGTAGACGAGGGTAAAAATGGACTTATGCCCATGTTGTACACTCTGCTTTTCACTTCGTTTGCGAGGAAAGTAAAATATATTTTAACTGCAATTTACACAACGAGTTGTCGTAAAGATGTTCAACCTGTGATTAGAGTTTCAGATGCTCGGGTTTCTGCAAAGTCAAATATTTCTCACAAGTAAAATTATGCAATAAGTTTTAACTGTTTGGCTGTTGGGACCTTAATTACCTTAGCCTTAGAAAAGAAAATATTTTTATGTTTTAGAACATGAAATGTGATTTTATGTCATCTACGCACGACATAAAGGTGCACTTTTTGAGCATGAGAAGTGAAAAAGACATTTCCAAGCACCTTATAGAGGCGTCGGGTGACGCAGGGCTGGCCAGTATTTCTGACTACATGCTGACACGGTCAGTCACTGGCTAAGCTTCGTTTAGATCTCAACAGGTTTTCGGGGCCTGTGCGTCGCCTCTATAAAGATATTTCCAAGCGCCTTATAGAGGCGTCGGGTGACGCAGGGCTGGCCAGTATTTCTGACTACATGCTGACACGGTCAGTCACTCGCTAAGCTTCGTTTAGATCCCAAAAGGTCACTGTTCGGGGAAAGAGCGCGTCGCTTTTATATAGTAAAATTGTGCAATATGTTTTAACTGTTTGGCTGTTGGGACCTTAGCCTTAGAAAAAAAAAAACTTTTATGTTCTAGTTCTAGAACATAAAATGCAATTTTATGTCATCTACGCACGACGCACGACATAAAGGTGCACTTTTTGAGCATGAGAAGTGAAAAAGACATTTCCAGGCGCCTTATAGAGGCGTCGGGTGACGCAGGGCTGGCCAGTATTTCTGACTACATACTGACACGGTCAGTCACTGGCTAAGCTTTGTTTAGATTTCAACAGGTTTTCGGGGCCAAGTGTGCGTCGCTTCTATAAAGACATTTCCAGGATGCTCAGCCAAGTTGTCAATCGCTAGCGCTTGCTAGCGCATCGTAGTTTTCCCTCAGTCACTCCTTCATATTAGTGCGACAGAGGGAAAACTACGATGCGATAGCAGGCGCTAGCGATTGGCAACTTGGCTAAGCACCCAGGCGCCTTATAGAGGCGTCGGG
>JALPQI010031492.1:0-27357 GCA_025490895.1 Thaumatotibia leucotreta
GCATCTGTGGCGAAGCCCGATTTGAACATTGAGTAATAAAGCTGACTAATGTATACCTATCTCTTGCATACTCATTGAGGTGTGTAAAATAGGACAGATAGAAAACTTGGCCTTGAGCAGCCGTTGTGCGTGCAATTTTTTAGCAACCGGTGGCCTGGCAACCCTTGTTTGTGACAAGGCTCGAACTGTGCTCCACAGACGACTTTTCGCCATTTTTGTCGGCCCTGACAAGGGGTTATGCTAAAACAAACAGTTATATTTTTTTTAATGTTCAGAATCCAAGGAAGAGATCGTGTCAGCCCTAGCGGACGCGATCAGCCGGCCGGACTGGACCTCGGGGCCGACGTTGGCGGTCGAAGACGCAGGGCTCCACATGTGCCTGAAGAAGCTCGCGGCGCGGGACCGCGGGCCGCACTCGCTGGGGGCTGCGCTCGCCGACCGACTGCATGCTGACACGGTCAGTTACTCGCTAAGCTTTTAGATTTCAACAGGTTTTCGGGGCCTGTGCGTCGCCTCTATAAAGACATCTCCAAGAGCCTTGTGGTCACTGGGTCTAAGCTTCATTTGCATCAGCCTATATTCAGTCCGCTGGTCGAAGACGCGGGGCTCCACATGTGCCTGAAGAAGCTCACGGCGCGGGACCGCGGCCCGCACTCGCTGGGGGCCGCGCTCGCCGACCGACTGCATGCTGACACGGTCAGTTACTGGCTAAGCTTTTAGATTTCAACAGGTTTTTGGGGCCAAGCGCGTCGCCTCTATAAAGACATCTCCAAGAGCCTTGTGGCCACTGGGTCTAAGCTTCATTTGCATCAGCCTATATTCAGTCCGCTGCTCGAAGATGCGGGGCTGCACATGTGCCTCAAGAAGCTCGCGGCGCGGGACTGCGGCCCGCACTCGCTGGGGGCTGCGCTCGCCGACCGACTACATGCTGACACGGTCAGTTACTGGCTAAACTTTTAGATTTCAACAGGTTTTTGGGGCCAAGCGCGTCGCCTCTATAAAGACATCTCCAAGAGCCTTGTGGCCACTGGGTCTAAGCTTCATTTGTATTAGCCTATATTCAGTCCGCTGGTCGAAGACGCGGGGCTCCACATGTGCCTGAAGAAACTCGCGGCGCGGGTCCGCGGGCCGCACTCGCTGGGGGCCGCGCTCGCTGACCGGCTACATGCTGACACGGTCAGTCACTGGCTAAGCTTCGTTTAGATTTCAACAGGTTTTTGGGGCCAAGGGCCAGGTTTCAGGTGTGCGTCGCCTCTATAAAGATATTTCCAAGCGCCTTATAGAGACGTCGGGTGACGCAGGGCTGGCCAGTAGTTCTGACTACATGCTGACACGGTCAGTCACTGGCTAAGCTTTTAGATTTCAACAGGTTTTTGGGGCCAAGCGCGTCGCCTCTATAAAGACATCTCCAAGAGCCTTGTGGCCACTGGGTCTAAGCTTCATTTGCATCAGCCTATATTCATTCCGCTGCTGGAAGATGCGGGGCTCCACATGTGCCTGAAGAAACTAGCGGCGCGGGACCGCGGGCCGCACTCGCTGGGGGCCGCGCTCGCCGACCGACTACATGCTGACACGGTCAGTCACTGGCTAAGCTTTGGTTAGATTTTAACAGGTCACTTTTCGGGGCAAGAGCGCTAAAAATGATCCATTTTTACCCGAGGCAATTTTTTGTAATAAACGAGGGTAAAAATGGACATTTATGCCCATGTTGTACACTCTGCTTTTCACTTCGTTTGCGAGGAAAGTAAAATATATCTATAACTGCAATTTACACAACGAAGTTGTCGTAAAGCGAAAGAAGAAAAATATAACCAATACCCGCCAACTCATTCTTTTTTTTTTAATTTTCTACCTGTGATCAGAGTTTCAGATGCTCGGGTTTCTGTCAAGTCAAATATTTCACACTAGTAAAAGTGTGAAATATGTCTTGACTGTTTGGCTTTTGGGACCTTAGCCCTAGAAAAAAAGCCATTTTATGTTCTAGTTCTAGAACATAAAATGCGATTTTATTTCGTCTACGCACGACATAAAAGTGCACTTTTTGAGCATGAGAAGTGAAAAAGACATTTCCCTTGCGCCTTATAGAGGCGTCGGGTGACGCAGGGTTGGCCAGTATTTCTGACTACATGCTGACACGGTCAGTCACTGGCTAAGCTTCGGTTAGATTTCAATAGGTTTTTGGGGCCAAGTGTGCGTCGCTTCTATAAAGACATTTCCAGGATGCTTAGCCAAGTTGTCAATCGCTAGCGCTTGCTAGCGCATCGTAGTTTTCCCTCTCTGTCACTCCTTCATATTAGTGCGACAGAGGGAAAACTACGATGCGATAGCAGGCGCTAGCGATTGGCAACTTGGCTAAGCACCCAGGCGCCTTATAGAGGCGTCGGGTGGAGCAGAGCTGGCCAGTATTTCTGACTACATGCTGACACGGTCAGTCACTGGCTAAGCTTCGTTTAGATCTCAACAGGTTTTTTGGGGCCAAGTGTGCGTCGCTTCTATATTAGTAGATCGTACAACAAGGGCGTAAAGTGATCCATTTTTACCCGAGGGAATTTTTTGGTCTGAGCGAGGCGAAGACCAAAATAGTAGACGAGGGGAAAAATGGACATTTATGCCCATTTGTACACTCTGCTTTTCATTTCGTTTGCGAGGAAAGTAGAGCCTAAAAAGTACACCATCTGTAGTACTATAGTTTTTAGTACAGGTGGTGTACTTTTGAGGCTGCGAGAAGTGTGTCATTTTACGTCAGGTATGAAACTTCGGAGGGCCATCTGTACTAAAAAACGTCGTACGAGACACGTGCAAAAACAAACTGTACTATTCCAAGCGCCTTATAGCCTTATAAAGGCGTCGGGTGACGCAGGGCTGGTCAATATTTCTGACTACATGCTGACACGGTCAGTCACTGGCTAAGCTTCGTTTAGATCTCAACAGGTTTTTGGGGCCAAGTGTGCGTCGCTTCTATATTAGTAGATCGGACAACAAGGCAGGGCGTAAAGTGATCCATTTTTACCCGAGGCAATTTTTCGAAGCGGAGAACAAAATAGTAGACGAGGGTAAAAATGGACTTATGCCCATGTTGTACACTCTGCTTTTCACTTCGTTTGCGAGGAAAGTAAAATATATTTTAACTGCAATTTACACAACGAGTTGTCGTAAAGATGTTCAACCTGTGATTAGAGTTTCAGATGCTCGGGTTTCTGCAAAAGTCAAATATTTCTCACAAGTAAAATTATGCAATAAGTTTTAACTGTTTGGCTGTTGGGACCTTAATTACCTTAGCCTTAGAAAAGAAAATATTTTTATGTTTTAGAACATGAAATGTGATTTTATGTCATCTACGCACGACATAAAGGTGCACTTTTTGAGCATGAGAAGTGAAAAAGACATTTCCAAGCACCTTATAGAGGCGTCGGGTGACGCAGGGCTGGCCAGTATTTCTGACTACATGCTGACACGGTCAGTCACTGGCTAAGCTTCGTTTAGATCTCAACAGGTTTTCGGGGCCTGTGCGTCGCCTCTATAAAGATATTTCCAAGCGCCTTATAGAGGCGTCGGGTGACGCAGGGCTGGCCAGTATTTCTGACTACATGCTGACACGGTCAGTCACTCGCTAAGCTTCGTTTAGATCCCAAAAGGTCACTGTTCGGGGAAAGAGCGCGTCGCTTTTATATAGTAAAATTGTGCAATATGTTTTAACTGTTTGGCTGTTGGGACCTTAGCCTTAGAAAAAAAAAACTTTTATGTTCTAGTTCTAGAACATAAAATGCAATTTTATGTCATCTACGCACGACGCACGACATAAAGGTGCACTTTTTGAGCATGAGAAGTGAAAAAGACATTTCCAGGCGCCTTATAGAGGCGTCGGGTGACGCAGGGCTGGCCAGTATTTCTGACTACATACTGACACGGTCAGTCACTGGCTAAGCTTTGTTTAGATTTCAACAGGTTTTCGGGGCCAAGTGTGCGTCGCTTCTATAAAGACATTTCCAGGATGCTCAGCCAAGTTGTCAATCGCTAGCGCTTGCTAGCGCATCGTAGTTTTCCCTCAGTCACTCCTTCATATTAGTGCGACAGAGGGAAAACTACGATGCGATAGCAGGCGCTAGCGATTGGCAACTTGGCTAAGCACCCAGGCGCCTTATAGAGGCGTCGGGTGATGCAAGGCTGGCCAGTATTTCTGACTATATGCTGACACGGTCAGTCACTCGCTAAGCTTCGTTTAGATCTCAACAGGTTTTCGGGGCCAAGTGTGCGTCGCTTCTATAAAGACATTTCCAGGATGCTTAGCCAAGTTGTCAATCGCTAGCGCATCGTAGTTTTCCCTCAGTCACTCCTTCATATTAGTGCGACAGAGGGAAAACTACGATGCGATAGCAGGCGCTAGCGATTGGCAACTTGGCTAAGCACCCAGGCGCCTTATAGAGGCGTCGGGTGGCGCAGGGCTGGCCAGTATTTCTGACTACATGCTGACACGGTCAGTCACTGGCTAAACTTCGGTTAGATTTCAACAGGTTTTCGGGGCCAAGTGTGCGTCGCTTCTATAAAGACATTTCCAGGATGCTTAGCCAAGTTGTCAATCGCTAGCGCTTGCTAGCGCATCGTAGTTTTCCCTCAGTCACTCCTTCATATTAGTGCGACAGAGGGAAAACTACGAAGCGCTAGCAGGCGCTAGCGATTGGCAACTTGGCTAACCACCCAGGCGCCTTATAGAGGCGTCGGGTGGCGCAGGGCTGGTCAATATTTCTGACTACATGCTGACACGGTCAGTCACTGGCTAAGCTTCGGTTAGATTTCAACAGGTTTTTGGGGCCAAGTGTGCGTCGCTTCTATATTAGTAGATCGGACAACAAGGGCGTAAAGTGATCCATTTTTACCCGAGGCAATTTTTCGAAGCGGAGAACTAAATAGTAGACGAGGGTAAAAATGGACTTATGCCCATGTTGTACACTCTGCTTTTCACTTCGTTTGCGAGGAAAGTAAAATATATTTATAACTGCAATTTACACAACGAATTTGTCGTAAAGCGAAAGAAGAAAAATATATAACCAATACCCGCCAACTATTTTTTAGTTTTTTTTTTTTATTTTCGGGTGAATCGGATGATGCTCGGATTTCTGCCAAGCAAACATTTCACACAAGTAAAATTATGCAATATGTTTTAACTGTTTGGCTGTGGGGACCTTAATTACCTTAGCCTTAGAAAAGAAAATATTTTTATGTTCTAGAACATAAAATGCGATTTTATGTCGTCTACGCACGACATAAAGGTGCACTTTTTGAGCATGAGAAGTGAAAAAGACATTTTCAAGCGCCTTATAGAGGCGTCGGGTGACGCAGGCTGGCCAGTATTTCTGACTACATGCTGACACGGTCAGTCACTGGCTAAGCTTCGTTTAGATCTCAACAGGTTTTCGGGGCCAAGTGTGCGTCGCTTCTATATAGTAGATTGTACGAGGGCGTAAAGTGATCCATTTTGACGTGACAACGTCTTATAAATTGGTTTGCCGGGTGACACTTCAAGAAACTGCGTTACGCTCCGCTCACAATGAGAGCGAGTGAGAGGCACGCGTCCCTTCCACTCGGGCATGGTTAGCCCGCCTAAGAGCGAGAGAGACAGACATAAAAAGTGAAAGTCGTTGTCACGTAAAACTTTCGCCCGTATACCGACTTTACAGGCAACCAATTTTTTTTAAACGAGGGAATTTTTCGAAGCGAAGACCAAAATAGTAGACGAGGGTAAAAATGGACTTATGCCCATGTTGTACACTCTGCTTTTCACTCCGTTTGCGAGGACAGTAAATATATTTTAACTGCAATTTGCACAACAACGAATGAAGTTTACACAACGAAGTTGTCGTAAAGCGAAAGAAGAAAAATATAACCAATATTTTTTTTTTTCAACCTGTGATCAGAGATTCAGATGTTCGGATTTCTGTCAAGTCAAATATTTCACACAAGTGTACTATTGGGACCTTAGCCTTAGGAAAAAAAATACTTTTCTGTTCTAGTTCTAGAACATAAAATGCGATTTTATGTCGTCTACGCACGACATAAAAGTGCACTTTTTGAGCATGAGAAGTGAAAAAGACATTTCCAAGCGCCTTATAGAGGCGTCGGGTGACACAGGGCTGGCCAGTATTTCTGACTACATGCTGACACGGTCAGTCACTGGCTAAGCTTCGTTTAGATTTCAACAGGTTTTCGGGGCCAAGTGTGCATCGCCTCTATAAAGACATTTCCAAGCGCCTTATAGAGGCGTCGGGCGACGCAGGGCTGGCCAGTAATTCTGACTACATGCTGACACGGTCAGTCACTGGCTAAGCTACGTTTAGATTTCAACAGGTTTTCGGGGCCAAGGGCGTCGCCTCTATAAAGACATTTCCAAGCGCCTTATAGAGGCGTCGGGTGACGCAGGGCTGGCCAGTATTTCTGGCTACATGCTGACACGGTCAGTCACTGGCTAAGCTTCGTTTAGATTTCAACAGGTCACTTTTCGGGGCAAGAGCGCGTCGCCTCTATAAAGACATTTCCAAGCGCCTTATAGAGGCGTCGGGTGACGCAGGGCGGACCAGTATTTCTGGCTACATGCTGACACGGTCAGTCACTGGCTAAGCTTCGTTTAGATCTCAATAGGTTTTCGGGGCCTGTGCGTCGCCTCTATAAAGATATTTCCAAGCGCCTTAGAGGCTTCGGGTGACGCAGGGCTGGCCAGTATTTCTGACTACATGCTGACACGGTCAGTCACTGGCTAAGCTTCGTTTAGATCTCAACAGGTTTTCGGGGCCAAGTGTGCGTCGCTTCTATAAAGACATTTCCAAGCGCCTTATAGGGCTGGCCAGTATTTCTGACTACATGCTGACACGGTCAGTCATTGGCTAAGCTTCGTTTAGATTTCAACAGGTTTTCGGGGCCGAGTGTGCATTGCCTCTATAAAGACATTTCCAAGAGCCTTGTGGCCACTGGGTCTAAGCTTCATTCGCATCAGCCTATAATCAGTCCTCTGCTGGACAATAGCGGAGAGGCTTAGGCTGCGTTTCCACCAGATTTGCGAGGATATGTTTCCGTACAAATGACACCTCGCTCGAGTCATTAATAGGTGTCATTTGTATGGAAACACTACTCGCACATCTCTGTTGGAAACACAGCCTTATTATGTATGCTTATAGATGCTTTAGGAAGTATATCCATAATCGCCACGCTGGGCAAGCGGGTTGGCGATCGCAGTGATGATCTATTATCGATTTTAAGACCTCCTCAATCATTTTTTTGTAAAAATCTTCCATGTGCAGACTTTCGACCCTCTTCAGCTTTATTATATGTATAGATTAATTTGCATTTGACTGTTTATATATGGTCGCAGAAGTAACATTTATAATGGCGGAACCAGGTCCTGAATTCGATCGATTCATATTGCATTATTTAGTACTGAATTTGTACTATTTGGTATCTGTTGTAAAAGAAATTGTACCTCTTCCATTTCAAAATTATACTTCAAATAATTAATGGCGGAACTAGGTCCTGAATTCTGTCCATATTCTGTCGATTCAGCTTTCATGATATATGATTCATGTACAAATTTTTTTACAACAGGTATCAAACAGTACAAATTAATCGATCGAATTCAGGACCTGGTTCCGCCATTATTAACGTTATAATGGCGGGACCAGACTGATTGAATATAACTTTGAAATATAAGAGGTACATTTTTTTTTACAACAGGTACCAAATAGTACTAAATAATGCAATATGAATCGATCGAATTCAGGATCTGGTCCCGCCATTATAACGGTTGCGTCGCAGAATAGGGCTCTATTACAAGAATTCTAATAAATTGTATCATTATCGTTCTAGATCACTGCATGGCTGAAAACAAATCGCGGCTGCTTCTTCCTTCTAAAACTGATCGAGAACAACGACGCAGAAGTAGCCAGCAAGCTCAAGAAGATGCTAAAACCTCACGTAGAACTCCTCAAACAGCAGAAGACAGAAGGAGCCAAGTTGTTGCTGCAGAATGTTCAGAAATAAAACTTGTTTGTTTATGAAATTGTTTTATTTTAGTATTTACAATATTTGTTGGTGCAGTGGCATTATGCAGTCGAATTTAGAATACATATATAAGTGTCTAAAGTAGACTTTTTCCGCACGAGTGTCGGAAATCTTGTGAAAAGCCTACATTTCGATGCGGAAAATAAACACTTTCTGAGCATATGCATTTTAAATATTGTATACAATTGTGAACCCAATAGGCAAGAAAATGTGCAGAAGAACTTATGCCACACAGGATCTATGTATATATATGCAAGAAAGAGACGCTGATATTTCCTGTCCATGGTTGCGTTTCAAAACTTACAGGTGTAAATTCACTTATTTTAGATAGATCCTGTGTAGCAATAAAATTTTCCGTCTCACAGAAAAAAATACTTTTAGAAACACGTAAGGTTCAGATTGCTTTGATAGGGTTGACAGAATCTGTGAAAGAGTTAGCATTGGTTAGCAGTATAGGTATCAAATTTACATAGTAAATTACAAAGTGTGTCTATGAAATAATTAATCTACGCACCTATCTTTGGAATAGATACCATAGATCATGGACTTTGATAAATATTATGTACAGCTAATTTATCATAATTACACTCATTTACTAAGGCCCCCAATACCATCACAACGTGAAAGTGATAAAAGTTAACCTTTTGCACGCCAACGACCGATATATTGGCAGCGCTGGTTCACCGCCAAGGACCGATATATAAGTCCTGGTCCACAGAGCAATATAAACCTACACGCGTGTGCGCAAAGCTCAAATTCAGATTTGTCATTTTTTTGACGTGGCGTCTAAGTGACAGCTTTTGTATTTGACGTGGCGGCAAAAAGGTTAAAACACATCTCACTATTTATTACGACATATAGCTACCACAAGGATCTCGCAGAATAAAATTAGTAGGATATCTTTACAATGTATACCTGATAATATTTTACACAAATCTACTAAGCAGTCAGTGACACAATACTTTTTTCTCAAACTTGCTACGGAATGTTGATGTTACTTACTTTAAATTAAGCACGGAAATACTATGTATCCGGAGTCATATGCTAAGATGATATGTAAAGAGATTTCATGTATTTATTTCACACCTAGGACTGCAAACAAACTGTCTTTTGTTTTGAAACGTCAAATTGTGACATTCAGCCACAGAAAAAAAAATAACCTAAGAACTAATGTCTATACCAACAGGTAAAAGGATACCTCAAACAGATTAAAAAAAAAGTTAGGCGCGAATCATGGATATAGGCGCGAATGTTTTTTTTTAATGTTGTACGATACTGTACTATTGGTTTATTTACAAATCAAATAGTATGGTTCGGCGAAATCAGTTCGTTTTATTTCATGCAAGTTTGAGAAAAGCACTATACAAATCTCGGCGAGAAACAGGGTTACAGGCCGCGTATTCCTATCTGGCCTCAGACTTGGCCTGTAACCCTTCGTTTCCCGTCCTCTATAGTAATGTACTATTACATGTATTATTTATTTTTACAAAAACACTGATACATCAATACCGACTCGCTGCGTGTTCCATTTTCAAAAACTTTTTATCTATGGCGGCGAACAATTTTTTTATGATACGCCAAGCGTGCCTTACGCCATAGAATATGATGACGCGCCTATCGTGTCATACGCCATTCGTTAAAAACATTCATGACACGCCTGGCGTGTCATCCGCACTGAAACGATTAATGGGTAGATTTCCAATAACTTTTATATAGTTAAGGGTCAATTTAAAAAATCACCATCGCTTCCATTGTTACGAAAGTTAGTGATACAAACTACATGGCATACTTTGTTTAACAACCTTTGGCAATAGAAATGACGATAAATTTAAAAATGTAGGTGCGTATCGTTGACCGCTCATAGAAAAAAAACATGGTAAATATCCCGTTTTAAGTCATATTAATAATGTAAATGACCATGTTAGCTTAAAAACTTATATCACTCATAGAAAAATTGAATTTGCCGTCTTTTTTGCCTGCCAAACTTTGTTTAACAAAATTTAAATTCGTAACACAAGAATGTGATGGTAAATTTTGTTTTCATTCAGGCCTTAACTATGTACAAATTGTTTGCAATCTACCCGTTCTTTCACTTGATTAAACTTATTCTTTGCCACGTCACAGAGTTAATAGTTGCCACCTACGCCAAACAGCAAATTGTACTTAAACAACTATCAACTTTGTCTTGTCAACTGAAGCCACATTTTACTTGAATTTTCTAACTTGATGTAAAATTGTGGCACATGTTCTGACTTATGATTTCAAGTCAATGACTGCGAAAAGTTTAATATTCTACTTATTTACTATCAAAACCAAAGAGCTATTTACATCAGGATTTTATCCACACTTTCCCTATAGGCTGATCTGCCGCTTTCTCAACTATTTTCAATGTTTTCTCCAGTATTTCCTTTTGAATTTCTTCAATGGATCTGAAAAAAGATACATCATAACGGTTTTTAAAGGAACGTTATCCTAAACTACTTTTAAAATAAACCAGTTTCAATCATTAAAAACCGGTTTATTCCAGCGAAGGTCAAAAAGCCAACTTGTCGTTTGATAGCTGTCAGTGTCACTTGTCAAATACACCGGTTTATTTAGGTTAGAATTAAGTTTCAAAAACGTTCGCGTTCTAATGACAGTTTGGAGTAAAACCGAAATTAACACGTTCACATATGTGACCGAAAAAACTGTAATCCTATGCCAGTGACACACATGCGTGATCAAAGTAATCTTATTCTTATACCACTAGCATTAATCAAGTTCTCACTCCTATGCCAGTGGCATAAAAATACGAACGTTTTTGACACAAGTCCGTGTCGCCGGCATAGGAGTACAATCTTTTCGGTCACACATGCGTGTCACTGGCATAGGAGTTCTATCATATAATTTTGATCGGCATAGTATTAGCACTTAGTGAAACAGTACTGGAGGCGAACGTGTTAAACTCTGCCATTATTTCGAACCGGTCCGAGCCTTAATAAAGATACATTTACTTAGCTCTGCTTAGTTGCAATTTAGATTTATTTCGAGTTAATTAGCAGTGATAACAAGAATTCTGTAACTAACCTTCTCGCATCTAGCACTTCCCAGTCATCTTCTTTCAATTGGTGATACATTTCTGCTACCTTATTTTGGAAACTCAAAACCTCGTACCTGTAAACAAATAGCAAATACAAAACTGAAAAATGAATAAACATTTTTTTTTTGGATGTTCAAATCATGCTTAAGATTTTAGCTATGTATACGAGGTCAATTACTTTTTCTATGTTACTCATTGACATGGTTACTTTCCCCTGGGTCACACCCTTAGGCACTGGTCTCACCGCGTAACTATGAACTATCGGCTATAAACACGAACAGAAGATAAGCACTCCCGTGTAAAAAAAGAGACACGACAATACTCGCCCGGCGGTGATAGCTGATACCTGGACTGGGCGTTAGTAGCTCGCGGTGAGACCAGTGTCTTAAAATCACAATTTAATAGCATTAAAATTAACAAAACTTTGAAATTTTTGACAGTTATGGGGCCCCTCCAAGTTGGGTGAACCACTAATCTTGACAGTAGAGCTTGCTGGATACTTTCTTCTAACAAACTATACAACTGTGACAGAATAACTACAAAAACAAAGAGAATTGTTACCCATATGTAAAATAATTTGTCTTTTTCCCTAATAGTAAATTCACTTAAATTTGCAAGTCTCAACAAAATTGCGATCTAAGGCTGTTTGTTATAAATAGCTGTCTTCACCTTTCATTCCCGAAGCCGTTTCTCTGCTCTATGCTGTCTATGGGCATAGTCAGGAAGAACACCTGGTCCGGTTTGGGCAGGCCCATATCTGGGGCTTTGCAGAAGTTTATATCCAAGCCTGGTAAAAAGACCTTTGATAAAATTTCCAATGCAAATACAGACCTAACTGATTACAATATACTTAAGTGGATAATAATAGACCAAAATAATATTGATTATGTGGAACAAAAGGGATGTAAACAAAGCTTAAATTAAAATGTGGTTAATATCCAATGTATTTCTTTTTCTGGTCATAGATATTATTTTGAACAGTTTTTTAAATATATTGTTCACAACTTCTATTAAAAGCAAGCATAATATAATTGGGTGAATCAACTTTTTATATTGTTATTGCCATTGTGACGGTCACCTGAGTTACGCTGGTTTTATGCAAAATTAAGGAACAACAATTATGAAAACATGCATGTCCACTTTTGTAGGTGGCCCATTAACCGTTTCAGTGTGGATGACACGCTAGGCGTGTCATGAATGTTTTTAACGAATGGCGTATGACACGATAGGCGTGTCATCATATTCTATGGCGTAAGGCACGCTTGGCGTATCATGAAAAATATGTTCGCCGCCATAGATAAGTTTTTGAAAATGGAACACGCAACTAATCGGTTAAGGGCTTATTAACACATTTGTCCCCAGTACCTACTGTTTCATTATGTGCTAATGCGATACCAATCAAAATTATCTTGCAGAACTCCTATGCCATACATGTGTGACCAGAAAGATTATACTCCTATGCCAGCAACACAACATTTGTGTTAAAAAGTTTGTATTTCTATGTCACTAGTATAGCAGTAAGAATTTCTTTTATGGTAGTGGCATAGGAATAAGGTTATTTTGATAACATATATTTGTATGTGTGTCATAAGATTTTCTTTAATACAGTTCTGTGACACCAATGTTAACGCCAGAAAAATGCATGTTTGCATAGTTTAAGTAGCATAATTTTACATAAAACCACTCGTGACTCAGGAGACCGTAACCATGGCAATAACAGACAAAAAAAGTTGATTCACCCAATATTATATCTTTATTTTATAAGCTAAGGAAGTGTTTCATACCTTTAGCAGCTGAAAAAGCAACTCCTGAATAACAGTATCGGTCCACTATGATGCTGGTGCCTTCCTCCAAGGTTTTGATAATCTCACCAGCTCTCTCCCAGCGGTTGGCCGCAAACAGGAGGTGGATGGCTTCGTCTGACAACTCTTTCTGAAATATTGATATTTGGGATAATAAATATGGGTGTTCTAAAGAGAAGGTTACATGATTGTGCATAGAACTGTTATTTTGAAGGTATTAAACTAGACTGTAATATGATATAATTATCTGGTGCTGAATTGTTTATTTTACAATATAAATAAATGCTAAATTAATCAAAATTAAATCTAAAACGTAAACCAGAACACTGCACCTTATTATACAAGTACAATCAAACAATTGGAGCCCTAGGCCACACAGAAACGATGACAAGGTGACATTAAAAATAATAATGTAAGAACTTTAACCCTTTAATGGGCAAGACTCGAAAAAATCGTAGGTTCAAGGATTTTATATAGTACGAAAATTTCTGTACAAGCAAAAAATACAGAAACATAGTGCTATAGGGTGGTCGCTTTTGAGACTGGTGCCCTATAAAAACATCATAGCTACCTTGGGTGGCACTCAGTGCAGAAGTTGATGGTGTCACCCCAAGGAAAGTAATAAATAAGTAAATGAGCCTTTATTCAGAACTTAGCATGGTTATTACATGAAGTTATACAATTATAAAAATGATAAAAGGCCCAAGGAAAGTAAAAAGCAACAAATATATCCTAAAAGACATGGATTCTAACATTTCTAACATATACTTTTTTCTTTTTATTATCTATCATTATAAAATATTTTGACAATTCAGTCCAAACAAACACAACACACATCAGAATAAACAAATGAGTATGGGACAGGGAATCCCAAACAACAGTGTCAGGCTCTTTTGCGGGAATCCCCAAATTATTATACATAGAGCTGAGCTAGTGCTAGTGGTGGAATCTCAGAAAAATATTTTGCCAACTGATTGAGTATACATTAACAAACAGAAGCCAAGAAACCCAAACTACCAATTTTAGACACTCACCTTGGACATAAGATAATTATTGATAACTTTCCCAATCTCTGTTTGTCTTGCAGGGAAATTGGTGTACTCTGCTTTGATTTGATTCTTCTGCAGGCTTTCGACTACGGAAAATAAATCTGTATTAGACAATATTGATGAGTAATCAGAGTAATTTTAATTACAGAATTCAATACCAACCTAGTGCTTTGCATTGTGTAGACTTCCCCGTTCGATCTAGGCCTTCAATAACAATCAATGCTCCTCTCTTCATGGCTGTTTTTAATCGGTAGAGATAGCAGTTAACAAGAATTCACTTAGCGGACTTCAAACGGGTATCGCTTGGAAGGTTATCGTGTAAGTTATGGGTCGGACGTCGATATCGAACAACGGACACGCCTTATAATCTTGATTACACTTACAAACGAGTATGATACTACAAATTCAATAGCTACTTAACCTATAACCTGACCAAAAGCCTAAAGAAATTGTGCCGACCTAAACAAGTAAACAGGGTCAGGTATGCTCTGACGTGAGAGCTAAATCTAGGTATGATACCCCGAGCTAAGAGAATCTGAAGGTTCCCTGAGGTAGTTTAATATTACAGGCTTACAATCCACAGAAGTTTGCGCCAAAAACGTTAATTTACAACTTATACCGGCTAATATCACCAACCAAGGGCCGAATTACCGAAAACTCCGAAAAGTCCGATAACTGTCATTAGTGTCACTCGTGTGTTTGCTCGACTCGACTCATCGAGTTACTAGTTTTTTTTTTTTTTTTTTAATGGCACTGCGCTCCTGGCGCATTCAGCCAAACAAGTAAAACGAGGAAACGGGATTATGAATAATAAAAGTGGAATCGGAAATTTGGAAAAGGATCAGGAAAAGGTAAAGTTACAGTTTGATGTTATTATGAGTAAGGAAATGGTAAGGAATGAATATAATGCTTTAAATATATACATGGATTTTTTATTTATATGAAGGAGTAATGAAATATTTGTAGGAAATGGAACTTTTAAAAGTGACAGTTGACTATATAATACAGAGTGATCATATTGGTTACACACAAAAAATATATGGTTAAGATCAGCAGGATCAGCTCCGCAAACACAAGCAGAACTAGACACTCGACCCTGCTTTGCCAGGTGTTTTGGTGTGCACACGTGACCCAACCTCATTCGAATCATCATAGTAGTGGCAGATTTTGGCAAAGAGATTTTAGCAAACCATGGTTTCACAGGAATTGATGCTTGTATGCTTCGATAATGTAACGCAGTCCCTGCACCAGATGTCCATAATTCCTTCCATACCAGTGTTGCCAGATCCAATCTGAAAACGTCGGAAGAAATTTTGCCTAGAAATCAGGAGATTGGTAAAAATATCAGTAGACGAATAATTTGTTCAACCTAACCTTATCTATATCCGGTTTTTTTCTTTCAATGTTTATAAATATGTTAAGTTAATCATAGGTTATTGTACAAAATAAATATTTTGTTATTATGTTATGTTACCAATTCAAAAGAGTTAGAAGACATAGTGGAAAGGAGTTAGTTAACATGCTGCTACTTACCAAATAGTAAATTATGAACCTTTTTTTCGATTTAATGATTGGTATGATTAATTGCAAATTAAACTGCAACAAAAATCAAGATTGTACCTATTAACAAAAAAAAAAAATCTGACAACAATCAACAATACAATGTGCATACGAAGAATGACACATTGTCTTTGAAGATTTTATTTTCTCATTTTCATACGATGAGTAAATTACCTACTACAGTACAGTTATATTTGTAATCAATTTCTGAATGAATATTATCCTGTCCGGATAAACAAGTATATTAAGAAACAATAACTACCTACTTAGGATTAATATAATGTAGTTTATTTACTAATGTTGTTTACTAGGTATATCTTAAAAAATAAATTAGCAAAAGTAATATTAAAATATTAACTTCAATAAAATTAAACCGAAAAAAAACTCTTAAAAGGAGCTACACATCCAAACCGCCCCGATCGGTTCCCGCCGCAAAGGTGCCCATCACGTTCGCAGCGATTCCACGCTGAATCGCGATGGACAGTCTTTGCTTCAGGAACGAACCGGAGCGGGTATCAAGACCCCTTTCCTGCAGATTTTTTAATTTTTGTTAGAACTCCTCATGCAAACTAAAATCAAACACCGTAAAATAACACATCATGCTGAGACCCAAAATGAAAAGCCTAGCCTAGTCAAATAACAAAGAAAAATAGTTTAGTAGTTAAAATAAACTAGGTATTGTATTTGTTTAACGCAAAACATATATTTGTTAGTATTATTAGGAAAGCAATATACCTAATAAAAAGTGATGACAAGATCGAACTTCTATTAAAACACACACCGCACATATAGACTTTATATTTTTTGTTAATTACTGACCCAGATGTATTACCATTCCAAGCTAATCACACACACTAATTCTCAACTTAACAAATAACTAGTGAAGTAAACTTTCGAGTCGAATGACATACTATTTAGGCGGCAACGGCAATAATTATTAAGTTTAGTCTTGTCGTTCTCTATAGTCTTTGGATTTGACTTGATAATTTTGACGTTTAGTGTGTTTAAAGGGGTCTACAAACTCAGCAATATCAAAGGAGTCTACTAGCATTAGGTAATACGAGTTTGGAATGGAAATCGCATCCGATTTCGATTCTAAACTAGTGCCACCGGCACCAGCGTTCAGTTTTCAATGAAAAAATCATAACGTAGAAGTGAACTACGAAAAATCAGGAGAATCTGCTGAAAATTCGGTAGATCAGTAGACATAGCCCAAAATCAGTAGATCTCCTGAAATATCAGGAGACCTGGCAACACTGTTCCATACACTTCGTAGGTATGAACTTGGTAGTGCTAATAGGTCATCTGCAATATTCTTATATGGAAACATGTCTCCACAACTGATAGCATCACGGGCTATATCATCCACCCTTTCATTGCCTTTAATCCCCCTATGCCCGGGGATCCAGGCAATGGAAACGAAATACCCTTTGAGGTGACATTTTAACAGTAAACTGCGAATTTGAAAAATTATTGGGTTATTACATTTGGATTTAAATGGAAATCTAGATATTGCCTGCAATGAACTTAAAGAATCTGAAAATATAATAGACTTTTTTAAACGCATTATAATTATGAATTCTATTGCTTTCAGGATACCAAAGCACTCCCCACTGAACACAGAAGATTCAGGAGGCAACTTTATTTTTTGATAGATATTTGATTGAGTATGAAGTACTCCAACACCAACACAACCATTGGCTGACATCTTGGAAGCATCTGTATAGATATGTTGAGCATCTTGCCCATCTGTTCCAATATAGTCTAGAAACTGTTGGTTTTGTTCCACATCACTTTTTGAGATGCCAATATCAAGCAAAATTGCAGGATTATGTGTTAATGATTCATATTCATATTGAAAAATGGGAAGTGTTAAGGAACTAACAGTGGAAGCAGAAATAGATTTAAGTTCCTGAAAACTCTTAATTAAACAAGGAGGACTCTTGTGTTTCCAATAGTTGGAATGAGCTATTTGAGATAAAAGTTCAGATAATATAACCCATAGTTGGTGGTATTTAAATTGTGAGCATCGGAAGATATATCTATCGCTGAGATACTGTCGTCTTAAATGCAGTGGAGGCTCTACACACTCCACCTGCATTGCAATTATAGGACTAGACCTCATGGCCCCACAAATGACTCTAAGAGCTTTGGACTGAATGCTATCTAATTTCTTAAAACCTGCCACACTTCCTGGTTCTAGCAAAAATGTACAGTAATCCAATATACTCCTAATCATGGCATTGTACATAAGTTTTAAACAAAATGGGTGTGCACCCCACCAGACACCTGATACACACCTAAGAAGATTAATGTTTTTTTCACATTTAGTGACTATGTACTCACAGTGTGGGAGGCCTGTTAACTTGCTGTCTAATATAGTACCCAGGAACTTAGTTTTTTGTTTGACTGAAATAGAGCATGAACCAAATCGGACAATGATTGGTGGAGGAAAAAGTTTTCTAGTAAATATAACAGCAACACTTTTGGGAACAGAAAGTTCTAGACCATTAGCATCTAACCATAACCCTAATAAACCCAAGGCACCACTGACAGATCTACCGGCCTGTTCAATAGAGAGATTAGGCGAGTATAATAACAGATCATCAGCATATTGCAAGACTCTAACCATGCCATTTAGAGATGACTCTAAATCAAACGTATAAATATTGTATAATATAGGACTAAGTACTGATCCTTGGGGTAGACCTCTCCACACAAAACGAGTGATTTTATTGTTGTCATCCAAGACAAGGCTAATAGACCTCTGAGACAAAAGATTTATAATGAAATTAATTAGCATAGCTGGTACATCTAACCTATGCATTTTTTGTTGTAATACACTGACTAGAACATTATCATAAGCAGCACTTATATCTAGAAAAGCAGCTACAACCGACTCATTTTTAGAAAAAGCCAATCGGATATCAGAAATAAGTATTGCTAAACTGTCACAGGTAGATCTACCTTTACGAAACCCAAACTGGCTTTGTGATAGCAACTGGTTTTTTTCCACATAAAATTCTAATCTATTTTTGATTAAATGTTCTGCAATTTTGGCAAATACTGAAGAGAGAGCTATTGGTCGATAAGAAGAAACATCAGAAGCTGATTTGTTTGGTTTTAAAATAGGAATGACTATTTGGGATTTCCATGAATCAGGGACTATACCAGAATGGATAACCGAATTTATTATACTCAGATAGTAAGATAAAATACCATCACTTGAGTTCACAAGGAAGGAGTAAGGGATTCCGTCTTCGCCAGGTGCAGTATCTTTTAAATTGCTTAATACTCCTTTCAATTCCTCTATTTTAAAGGGGTCATTTAAAGTAAAGAAGTTAGAAGGTTGACATGAAAAAGTAAGGGGATGAAACACATATTCTTCTGGTACTGATACCGGTGCTAATTTATTCATAAATTCTTCAGCAAGGTTAGGAGGCAATGTATGTCTAGAAGGTTCATTAAAAGCATGTTTAAATTTTTTTATATTATTCCATACTATGGAAGGTTTTACATTAGGATTGAGAGACTCACAGAATCGTCTCCATCCTTCATATTTTTTCTTCCGTAACAATTTTTTAGTATTACGTGCAACCTGCATGTAAGATTCAAAATTTTCAGTAGTCATTAAATTACGGTAACGTTTTTCAGCCTCCTTGCGTTCCCTGATGGCTTGGGAACATTCAGTATCCCACCAAGGAGGAGAAGGAATTTTACCCGTTGAACTGTTTTTTACAGGAAATACTTCGTCCGCGGTTTCTGTTATCACCTGAGCCAGAGCAACTGAACATCGGGCTACATCACTATTATCTAAGCTAGGCAAAACCAACAGCTTCTCTTCTACTCTGCTTTTGAACATTTTCCAGTCCGGATTACACAAGTTATATTTAAGTCTAGGTCTCGGTCTTGAAGCAGGTGGAACAGATGATGGAAATGAAAGAAGAATAGGAAAATGATCACTGCCAAATGTGGATTCTAAAGTGTGCCATGTGAAGGAAGCTGCAAGTTCCGCCGAGCAAATGGATAAATCAACAGCACTGACTGACTCAGTAGGCGCTGTTCGACGTGTCGGAGAACCAGTATTCAGGACACAAAGATTGTAATCATCTAGGATTCGTAAAATTCGATCTCCATGATAGGTAGATATGGAACTGCCCCAAAACTGGTGATTAGAATTAAAATCACCTAGAAGTAACATAGGCCTAGGAAGAGTGGAAATTATATTATTAAGCTCATCAAAAATGGATGATGATGGACGAGCAATATATACAGAAATGAAGCAAATGTTATTTACAATGGCAGCAACGATTGACAAATCGTCGCTGTGTGATGGAAGATGAAAAGGTGAGAATGATAAGGAGTTCCTGACGAGCAGGGCTACCCCACCCCATCCGTCAGGACGGTCCTCTCTGAGACATGAATAGCCAGTGGCTCTAAGAAGAGCCCCAGGTCTGAGCCATGTCTCAGAGAGGGCAAAAACGATAGGTTGAAATTTATTTAATAAATGAAATAGATCTTGTTTTTTATTTATTATGCTCCTGCAATTCCATTGAATTATTTTGGCCATTATTTTTGATAGTAGTAACAAGTACATCGAGCAAGGGGGCAACGTTGGACGGTAGGGTAACATTTGGCTTAGATAAATGATTTATTAAGGCTTGAATTTCCTCAGCCATTGATATGTCTGTCTGTTCTTTGTTAGAATTGTCTTGTAATGCGCAGCCATTTGGAGAAGATGGAATAGTGTACTCATTAATTAGCGCATTATGAGCCGCTACATCATAGCCAGTGGTGGTCTTTCTTAATGAACGAGGTTTCAAAAAAACTGTTTTTTTATAGCTACGAGACTGTGAGGATGTACCCGGGGCTGAATTGTTGAAATTGCGGGGTAAAGCGAATTGAGGCTGAGATTGTGGTTGAGGTTGTGACATTAAAACATCAGCATATGATTTCGAAATGGCTGGATGAAGTTTAACTGCCTCTCCATAAGAGATGCAGTTATTTGCCATAGTAACTTTAATTTCTTTTTGCCTAATATGTTCCTGGCAAGACCTGTTCGTGGCAAAATGAAAGCCATTGCAGAGACAGCAAATGGCATCATCCTCATCCACTGAACAGGTATGGCCAGAGTGCATCTGACCACACTTGAAGCATTTCGGTTTTGACCTGCAGGTGGTTTTTGTGTGTCCAAACTTGCAACAATTAAAACATTGGATTGTTGGGAAGATATACAATTCAACGAGAAGTGAATTATAACAGGAAAACACTCTTTTCGGCAGAACTTGACCATCGAAGGTCAAAACAACTGTTTCTGAGGGTTGCCATGAAATGGAACCATTCACTGTGACTCTGTGGTTTAAACGCCGTACTTTAAGCACCTTTCCACATCCAGTAGGCACGGAAATGTTCGAAATAATTTCTTCGTCCGACCATTGATTAGGGATGCCACGAACCAGGCCCATACGGGTTACTGAAAATGATGGTATGTATGCTGTTAGATTTTCTAACTCTACGCACGGATCAGTGACAAATAAATTTGCATCAACGTAACTACTAAATGCCATCGAAATACGCGTTCTGCCTATGCGCTTAACACTGCCATTTATAATATTCTTAAATCCTTTTTTCATTAAAAATTTACCAAAAGACACCGGGTGCAGAGATGAATTTGTGTCCGTCTGTTTTAGTTGAACATGCACCGTGAAAGGTGCAACATCTGTACTTGAAAATAAATTCCTGCCAACCTTTACATTAGTGGTGTTAGAAATATTCGTGTCTAATTTCACCGAGGAATTCGTCGCATTTGCGGTATTAGTGTTCGAATGAGATTGGGGCACCTGTAATGTATTTGTCTGGCAATCGCACGTATAAACGCCGCCATCAGTTTGCCGCTTTTTTTTATTGCAGTGTTTGCATCGCTTATAGATTTTAGTTCGTTTTCTTTCACTTTTACTACAAACAGATGTATCTGTGTCCATACAAGATTCTATAATAACATTGTGTGCAACCGTGAGATCATCTCCTCCGGGATCGGGAGGATCCCCGTCCAACTCGTTCTCCATCAAAAATATTTACATGAGAACTTACCCAATATGACGCAGTTTCAATAATTATTTACACAAATAGAACAGTATACACAAATTATATGAAAAACTATATACAAATTACCAATTTCCTGATCTACAGTATTAAAATAGAAATTAAAGTTACAAGAAACCCAAAACTTCGACCGCCGCGTTCCACGTTTCCCGCGCTTTTTTCGAGTTACTAGTTTGATGATAAAAGTTCTTGGTAATCTGAGTTAACCTCTATGACAAGCGTGATAAAGTATATTTTTGCTGAAATTGTTGTCGTGGTGAATGTCACCGCACAGCATTTTTATCAGTGTCTCGAATACAATATATATTTTCTTATGGCAATAATAAAGCAAATGTCATTTAATGACGGCATACGTCAAACAATCCGGAAGTACTTTGTATATGCGTACAGTGTATCGTAAAATTTTATCGCGCGGGCGGTCGTATTCAGCATATATAAGTTTCTTTGTCTTATTTAGTTCCCATATATTATTTTAAATCGCAAATATTTACCATGAAAAAAGGATATAAAGTGGCCGACGTGAAGCGGGAGAAGAAAATCGGCGTCGCCGCCGAAAATCTGCAAGAGTTGATAGAAAAATCATGCAAAAAGCTTGGGGTAAGTGTTATTCTTTGTTTATAACACATTTCAGACACTATCCGATTGTATTTTAACAGTTAAAAGGCGTGGTTTCATTCATAGTTCGCAGTATTTGTCCTTGAAATGCGTAGCCTTGGCCTATATCGGTTCGCCTTGACCTAATTCGAGCTGTAGTTCAATGCCAGGTGCGCGACGCTATTCGTGGCGGAGGACGGGACGCAGGTCGCCGACGACGAGTATCTGGACACGCTGCCGCCGCAGACACTCTTCATCCTACTCAAGGACAAGGAACAAATGGTAACTGGTATGTTTTATAGGCACGGAGAGGTGAGGAATAATACGGCGCGTTAATTAAAATGAGATCTAGCGTCAACCTTGTCCGTAACATGTACTTACTTATATGGAAGAATGAATAATTACTCAAGTCCAAAGAATAGAAGAACAAGGTTGTGATTGTGATTATAAATTATTATAAATACAGATAATCTTTTTTTTTATGTGACGAAGGTAGACAACTGAGCTCTCAACCCACCTGATGGAAAGCAGGAACTGAGGCCCATAGACATAGCAATCAGAAAATCGCCTATGCGCTGCCTACCCTGCGGACTTAAATGGGTTGCCTCTATCTATGCCAGTAATTACACTGGCTATCTTGCCCCCAAACCGAAACACTGCTATTTAACGGCAGGTTGACAGGTAAGATGGTGGTAGCTAGGGCAGACTCTGCATGAGGTACCACCAGCATGAATCGAGAAGTGCAACATTTATCATATTCAATTGAAAGGGCCCACATTGTTGCTTACCATAAGGTATAAATTTTCTTGTAATTTATACAATTTATTTGTTTGTCAACTATTTATTGAAAATTAGAAAATTGGGTAATGGAAAGTTCAAATTGAAATATTCTTTTAGCCCATTTTGTGTCCCTCTGCTGGGCAAGGGCCTGCCCCCTCCTATCTTTTGCCACTGGTATATCATAGGTATTTTAATTAATAAATAGGTATCCCAAAATATAAAAACGAAAAAATAGACAAAAAAAATAATAATTTGATATTCCCATTTTCTTGTCTTAGTAGACCATGTAAATATTAAATACTGTTTAAAAAGAGCAAAGTTTAAAACAGGCTGTTTAATTGGTATGACACAGTATTTAAAGACTTGTCCTAATACTTCATACTTCAGAGTTTTCTTACACAATAAATAATGTGATGACCTGCAAACCAAAAATCATTAAATAGTTATTAACTTATTATGTTACTGTCAGGCAAGCTTTTGTAAACATTTTAGAGATGACATATGTAATTAAGGTCGGACCGAGATCTCGGTGTCGGTCTCGGTCTCGGCATTCTGGGCCAAAAATCAAGCCGAGATATCCCTCTCGGCTCTCGGCCAACAATGGCCGGGACTCTCGGCCGTGGCCGAGATTCGTAATGAGCTGTAATTGGCGAGCTTGACGCCATCTCGCGAACTAACTGCGATTTTATTGGTGTCATATTGACATGAATTTTAGAGTAAGCGACCCCTATCATACTATCAATAAAATAGCTAAAATTCGAATACCGGTTTTTAGGGTACCTCCATAAAAATAAATTAAAAAAAGAAAATATCCAAAAAAATGCTGTATTTAGGTACGTTGGACTTACTATAAGTAGGTATTTGCTAGGGACTTTTTATGTAATTTATACGTTTTTTATTCTTTCTACCAAGTCTCGGTTTCGGTCTCGGCCGAGAATCAAATTTATTCTCGGTCTCGGTCTCGGCCGAGACTAAAATATGGTAAAATATGTAATGATGTATTTTTTTATATATTTACTTGTATGACTAAAATGTCATGTTTCTGTTTCCAGCATTATATTCTCATTTAATGTTTTCCAGACTTTGACCACTACTACAGCCTAATCCGGTCCACCAAGAAGGAGTACATAGACACCGGGCTGGCAGCCAAGGAGTTCCTCATGACCAACATCAAGGAGAAGTTCAAGGTGTTCCAGAAGTACATAGCGGCTGCTGATGACGCGCGGTCCATGCTGAGCGAACGCACGCAGGACCCTAAGTGGTTTGAAGGTTGGTTTTAAATTGTCCAGGTCTAACAGATATTCCAGGTGTTAGGTCTAAATGGTGATGCCCTAAATTGATTAAGGATTGGTAAAGCCATCCAGGTGTTATATTTTGTCCAAGGTACCTCAATAGCTATGCTGAGCAAGTGCTAGGCGGTTTAAGGGTTACTATGGAAAGGAGCATGCTAGGTCTAAAACTAATGGACAAAGTCAAAAGTATAGACATTAGGTGTTAACCAAAAGTCATCCTATCCCGTATAGATCAGTTGAAATGGAGATGGTCTGGACATATGCTTCGCGGACAAAAGGAGAAATGGAGCAAGCGGGTGACAGTTTGGTACCCAAGGGATGGTTCAAGAAGTAGAGGTCGCCAAACAAGAAGATGGGAAGACGACTTAAAACTAACATTAGGGCCCCTTTGGACAAGAGTAGCGGCAGACAGAACACAGTGGAAAGGGCTGGAGGAGGCCTTTGCCATTAGGCACACCGAAATAAGAGACATCTCGTAATCTTGTTATGATGTAATATTCGGAAATAAAGGCTTACTATTATTCACATTTATCTTTCTCAAGTGCCCCCCCCCCCCCCCTGGATCCGCGCCTGGACGATACAATTGCCGCGCGAGGCAATTCGATCAGTGTAGACGTGCCTCACCCTGCTAGTGACTAAGAGTGAATTATTAGGATCTCAACAAGACTTTCTCTGCCAAAGTCATCAACTACATTAAGGAGCATTTCAGTTAATTTCAGAAGCACATAGCTGTTGCAGGCCATGCTCGGACCAAGCGCAACGATGAACACGGTGAAAGTTCGTGTCCAGAAAAGTACAGGCTAAAAGTTTAGCCTAGGCATTTTGATTAGGTTGTTGATGACAGATGGGTTGATGGAGTTGCAAATTTCAATATCTAAAACTACGTACCTACTTTTAAGGTTTATTATGGCAAACGGGATTTCCAGCTGTGTGGTTGATTTACTGAAGTTACTTAAAGATCACTATTTCCAGAATTCCAGATTTTATAAAAGAATAGTAGTGTCAAATATAGCATTTCAATAAAACCTTAGTCCTAATAAAAATAAAATATATGCAGAGGTTCATTTTTTTAAACAATGCCTTGCCATTAATTACAGGTCTAGAACCGTCAGAAAAAACGAAAGAGCAGTCAATGTGCAAACGCGTTAAAGAACGCATGCGTGGCTATTACTACAAGACCAAATCCGCGCTCCAAGCCTCCGACCTCTACACCCACTCCAAGCACAGTCGCGGCAAGAAACTAGTCGACCAATTCCTGACAGATCTACGTAAGCTCCTCGAAACAAACAGGTACAACGAAGATTACTTCAACAGGAAAGCGGAGAACCGTCTCTGTAACGAACAAGGGCTCTTCCAATGCGGAGGACTCTACAACAACACTGCATGCACATACGAAGGAGACCATGTCATCAATCCTTATAGAAGCCGGGAAGAACGTATTATATTCCAAACATGGAACTTGGATCACAAAATAGAGCTCTCCCGTGCGATAATCCCTCAGATTCTCAAAGCTATCGAAGCAGTGTACTCCGGGCAAATCATCTGTGTGTTATGTGAACATGGCAGCGAAGGTACTGTGGAGACGGACAGGTATTATTTGCAGATATTCACTCGGGATAACCTGAAACTGGTGCATATTGTGTGCCATTATAAGGGTAAACATGATGCGCAGTCTGGTGTGTATACGCTTTGCAAAAAGTGTAGCGAGCATAGCGTTGGAAATAAGTAAATGAGTGAAACGTAGGCATGGTTAGAGTACCCAGCGAAAAATATTGCTCAGTACTGTTTGGGAATAGGATCTGCTGATTTCGGTTCACTTTACATGTGTGACATATCAATGTTGCAACAGCTCTTTGTAATGCGGTGAACTGTAGGAATTATCATTTGTCGTTTTTGTGGTACATTGCTGATTAAGTAAATGCGATGAATTCAAACCACTATCAAAGGACTAAATCTAAATCTATCAAAGGAAATATATATAAAATAGGTACTAAAAGCTTGGCATCTAAACATGGCATCAATTTTCCAAATGAATAAATGCCATAAGCCGTAAGGTTTTATTTGATATGAAATGAGTAAAATTACACTTAACCTTTTCGCCGCCATGTCAAAAATGAAATAGCGTGCCACTTACGCCATGCAATAAATCGCACGTAAACAACTGTCAACTTTATATCGGCCATCTGTAGGTGCACTTTGAATTTCGTGACTTGAGATCAAGTCAATCTTGTGTGTCATGGCACACGAAATTTTATATCAAGTCATTGGCGGCGAATGGGTTATGTATGATGTAATGGATACGCTGATTGATGGCTGATCTACACGGTGCCCATGAGGAAGAAAAAAATCAACAGCGGATTTCTGACCAAATTTGAAGTTAAAAATGTCATATGAAGTTTTCTGGATAGAGTCTATTTTAAGAGATTTTTTTTTTTTTCTAAAACCGTTTTAGCCCGTTACGCTACGATAAACGCATTTTAGGAAACGATTTTGTTACCATGTTGTCTTAGTCCTATCACACTTAATTGACAGACATCAAATGAACAAAATCTTTAATTACCTAGCAAATAAAAAAAAAAACTTTCAAAGTGCATTTTCGCGATAGTTTCATTAATAAAATCCTTTTTTTGTGTATTGAGGCATTCAAAACATCAAAAAAACTAAAAAAAAATTTTTCTTTTTTTGAAGATTTGACCAATACTCACTTAACATTTTTTGCTTCTTTTAGTCTCAGGAATATGCTGTTAAAATTTTTCCCTTTCCTCGCGGGCACCTTGTATGTTTGGGATTCGTCGTCCCCGGGTCCATAGTCCAGACTGACCGAACTGCCTCGCGCGGCAATTTCCTCGCAAGGCTGCTCGTTCAGTGTGGTTATTGTCTTTTTCCAAACACTAATGTATAATGTTTATTTGTCGCTGGGTACTGTAAATATTACATTTGGGGCCTACAATTTATGAAGATCAAGCTGCAAAAATAACATTCCAATTTCATTGCTATCATGTCAACACTCGTGTGTTGCACGCGAGCATGATCAAAACAGCCTTAAGATCCTA
>JALPQI010031493.1:0-37928 GCA_025490895.1 Thaumatotibia leucotreta
AGATAAATACAGATGAAATTGTTCAAAATAAGCCTTGGGATAAGTTGTTTGTGTCCACTTTCACATTGAAAACATTTAATTTCACTCCCACCAGACGTAAGTGACGTATTCAACACATTTGTCTGACACGTAGAATGCTAAGTGCCACACAAAAAATAGTGGCACAGTGATAAGGACGGACGATTATCGTTCCTTTTCACTTCCACTAGTTAAAAGTTTAATAAGACCATCCCTTTCGTTCTTGCTATTATTATTACGTTGTCAAATCCATATTAATCCTACATTCATGCCTCTAGCCAACTGGACAAGTGCAAAAGTATTTTGTACACTTACAATGAAATCCTGATATGTCGCAAGCTAAGCTAGCTAAATTATTATCTGTTCCTAAATCTACAGTCCAAAAGGTATTGGCTAATTATCGCTCGAGGTTGACGGTCGAAAGGAAGAAAGGTTCGCGTAGAAAACACGGTTCCATGGATAAAAATAAGGCAAGGAAAGTCATTGAGCACTTTAAGAAGAACCCAACACTGTCCATTAGAGACGTCGCCAGGAAATGTAAGTTACCGAAGTCGTACGTCCAGAAGATCAAACAAAAAGCAGGTTTACACTCATATTAAAGCGTCTAGCGTTACAAATCGCGATGTTACTAAACAAAAAATATGTAAAACTCGAGCCCGAAAGTTGTATACAAATTATTTAACGAAATTTGATTGCATTTTGATGGACGATGAGACCTACGTCAAGGCAGATTTCAAGCAGTTGCCAGGGTTACAATTTTATGTCGCAAATAAACGAGGAGGTATTGATGATAAATTTACAGCAAAAAAATAGACAAGTTTGCAAAAAAAAATTTTGTGTGGCAAGCCATATGTACATGTGGTAAAAAAAGCAAATCTTTCGTTACAACTGGCACGGTTAACAAAGTCGTTTACATGAAGGAGTGTTTAAAAAAACGTGTATTGCCGTTCAGAAGAAGCCACGCTCAGACAGTCATATTTTGGCCTAATAAAGCCACTTCTCATTACGCGAAATCGGTTTTGACATGGTATGACGAAAATAATATCTCTGTTGTACCGAAATCTGCAAATCCTCCAAACTGCCCAGAACTCCGGCCTGTAGTGAAATTCTGGGCAATAATGAAAAGAAAGCTAAAAAGAAGTCAGAAAATTGCTACTGATGTACAACAATTCAAAAAATATTGGGATACAACATGTAAAACGATCACCGAAACCGATGTACAAAGATTGATGGAAGGAGTAAGAAGAAAAGTCAGGGCATTTTATTAGTCTTAATGTGTTGCACCAGTCTTGTATTATATTTTAAAGAACACGAATTATACTATTATATAAATATTAAATTAATTCGTTTTTGTTATTTTTTTCATCTTATTTGTCATATAACGTCGACCACTTTTTTACGTGGACAGTCTTTATGCGCGATGTTGAGAAAAACCTCAGAAAAACTGAGAAAAGCGGTAAAAAAAACGTCAAAAGAATAGTTTGTCAGTGTCATGTGTCACTGTCCGCTGTTGTTTTGACTTTTGTTTGACTCGAGCTGTCAAGTCAATTTCAATATTTTCAATTTCAGTGGAAAGGGAATTCAAAACTAAGAAGTCGTGTGATTTGTTAGTTGTGATGAGCTAAAAAGATTTTTATCATTCAAACCATTAACATGCGCATATTTGTCATAAAATCTCAAGGCCGCCGGCGCGTTATCTATTCTAATAACATCTTATAACGTAACGTGACAGAGTAGACCTAATTAAAAATACTAGCGCAACAATTACGAGAAGCGACATATATATTACTAAATTTAAATAAAGTTATAAGTTGTTTTATTTGACGTTTTTTTTATATTATATAAAATGTCTGTAGTAACTTTTAAAGGTGTTGTAGATAGGTACAATGGTATAACAGTGGACTCACGGGAAGAGCCTTGTGATCCTAGTTGTTTTATGAACCAGTTAAAAGGTGAGTCACAATCTGAATAACTTTGTTTTCCTTTTCAAATACATATTACGCACAGGATGTTATTATCAACTAATATTAATCAAATTAGGTACCCATATCAAAAACTACATTACAAAGATTCTGTTGGCATACATAAATGGGTTTAAACAAATATTACCAGACATAATTACTAGCTAAATGGTATAATAAGGTTTAAAAGCTGAAGCAAAAAAGTTTGTACTTTACTCAAATGATTTTTAATTCAAATTTTAGCTTATAATTAATTGTTTCCTGATTATCACATGGCATGAAACACATGTTTTAAATAACTCTATTGTGCTTGTATTTCAGACTCTCTGGGTAAATGGACTGAAGAAGAAAAGAGATGCATCTGGTTTAAAGTCAATATCAATAATGCTGCGTGGGTTCCAATCCTAGCCAATGTGAGTATTGTGCACATTTTTTAAATGAATGAATGTTTATAACATATTTTACCTGTTTGGTATTATTTATTTCAAGGAAAGGCTTTAATTATTTTCATTTTAAAGGCCATTTTTCATAACTTACCTGCTGTAGAGTGATAAATGAATTAACCATGACTAAAAAACCTCATGATGCTCAAGAAAAATAATCCTAAATTGTGTAGTATTTACATGATTTAGGAATATTTTAGCATACTTACTATGCCTGAGTCATTTCAAATGATACACCATTATCTAAAATTTTGAAATCTAGGTGCTTATGTTGGCATTGTTGGAAGGGATTTTGTACAATATCACTGCATTTGCATTGCACATTGTTTGGCACAAGGTTAATTTGTACTAAAATGGGAAATTATTAACAGTAGAATTTTGAACCTACCTATGCTGATACACTACAGTCACCAATAAAATAAGCGACAATTGTTTATTATAAAAACATTTGAGTATACATATTGGAGCGGCCAGGGCATGTAATGGGTGAGGTATTGTAATGGTATTGGAGTGCTTGTTGAGATACTTTTGAGCCCCAGGGCAGCTTAGATATATCCTTGTCTTGCCCATCATGCTCAGTTCAAGCTATGGAAATATAAACCAAATAAATTAAAAAAATAAAGTAACTTTTTCTTTGTTTTACATTTCACATAAATTTGACAAAAATCTAATATAGTAACTACCAAAGCAGATAGAATTCAAATATCAAACAATTGACACTGAAATTGAGTCTAATTGAATTTGTTAGTTATGCATTATTGCACTATCTCCGACGATATGTTCTTTAGGAATCACAATAGGCAGGAGGAGGATATCTGATCGCGACTGTACCAATTTCAAATTATTTTCAGGAAGGCTTCAACTTTCACCATGCTAGAGATGATTTTGTCATGATGTACAAGTGGCTACCTACGGATTGCTCTCACAACTTGCCTCCCTCCTGTCACACAAACCTAGGAGTGGGTGGCATGGTGTTCAATGATAAGAATCAGATATTGATTGTTAAAGAAAAATCCCTCGATTTCCCTCACTGGAAACTTCCTGGAGGTTATGTAGAGAGAAGTAAGTAAAATGAAATGATTACTTATGATGCATAGGTATAGTTGTATTGCAAAATAGATGCAAAAATTGTCAAAGTACCAGATAGCATATGATAAGAAACCAAAATATAATAAAATAAGGGACAATTGTTTATTATAAAACATTCGAGTACACAGTGCAGGTAATAAAAAAGAGAAATGCATAAAATATGTATTTATACACTGCCATAGTTGGCCAATGGCTGGTTAGTCAATCATCATTTAAAGCAGATGGGCAATGAATGTATTTTAGACAGGCTTTAAAGTACAGTCGAGCATGTTATCTGACATCATCTGCATACAGAGTGTATAAGTAGCCATTATGTATTTACTTAAGTGCTTTTGTAATTTGCAGGTGAAGATATTAAAGATGCTGCCATGAGAGAAGTATGGGAAGAAACTGGTATTAAAACATCCTTTGAATCCATGATAACATTAAGACATTCACACAAATCTATGTTTGGGAACTCCGACATTTACATAGTAGTTAAGCTGAAAGCTGAATCAACAGAAATCAATAAATCTGATGTAGAGATACAAGAATGTCGGTGGATGGATTTAGAGGAATACTTAAATCATCCTCATGTTCATGAATTCAATCGCTTTCTAGTAAAACAAGCATTGGACTTGGAACAAAGGAGAATTAAATTAGGTCTACACCAACAGACAATAATATTTCCTAATTTTAGGCGGGATGTTACCAACCTTACAATTGAAGACTTATGAATGTTGAGAATTGTATGGTGACAAGAATAATTATTTTTCAATATCTATCTATACCCATCTAAATCATTATACCTACCTATAGTACCTATTTAAGTGTGAAGTGAATAGGTATTACTTTACCGGTTTATATCGAATGCGGATAGTTTCCAGAAATATTGTTGATTGTAGGTAGGTAAATACCTACCTAGTTGAGAGCTTTATTATAAATAAATGTTTTTTTTAAAGCAATCATCTACAAACTCATACACAGTGTGCTGTCCGTTTGTGACCCTTATTACAATACATATAAAACTCACAAATGGTTAGGTAGTTACTGTCCGTTTGTGACCCTTATTACAATACATATAAAACTCACAAATGGTTAGGTAGTTAAGTGTGTTGTCGATTCTACCATTATAATAATGAATGACACTATGCAGTCTCGTAAGAGTATAGTTGGAAATTTCTAAGAATTAACTTTTGACACTTTAGAAATGAGCCTTATATACATGACGTTAAGACTATCGGAAAAACGGTTAGCCTTACCCTCATATTAATAAGGTTTAATCTATAACTGTCAAAAGTTCATTCTTAGAAATTTCCAACTACTTATAGAAATTGTAAAATGGCAATACTGTAGAGAACTAGGGACGACCTTTCAAATGAATCCCAACAACTTTTTGTTAAACAATACCCTTTACATAATTAGGTATTTAGATTTAAAAATATGACAGATGTATACGATTCATCGTGACTATCGTGAGACTGAGTCAGAACGGCGGGTGTACCCTCGCAAACATAATTATAAATGAATAATGAATATACTAAAAAAACGACTATTTAGTACCTTTGAAAAAGAGACCTACGTGAAGAGTTAGGCACACTTTTCTTGAAACTATAGTAGGTACCTACTTATTAATAGTACAATTTTAGTAAATTATTTTTTGGCATAGGTAGGTAAGTATTCATTTTGTATTTGCGAGGGTACACCCGTCGTTCCCTTGCAATCCATTAATGTTAGGTACTCTTTATGTCCGATAACCGCAGACATCGTACATTTTATAATATCATTTATTGTTGCGCCAAGAGCAAATAAAATACCTATACGTTGATTTTCTTCCTAGAATACAATTTAGGAATCATTACTCCTACTGTTATGGGACTGAAACTGCTACCTACAGGTTACGAATTACGATGTCTGCTGATAACAAACAGTAAGGGAATGGGGGAAAAACATGATCACAATGCTTTGTGGCGGGTTATCAAGTGTGACTGTGAAGTAGTAGTATGTGTCATATAAATAGTCACCAAAGTTATAATTGGCTGGCTACTTTATTTATTTTTGTACCTACTGTTCTTTGTTATGGGTGCATCAATTATTGATGTGCAAATTGAAAAATATTTGACGATATCCGAATTAAAACGACAGGTGTGGTATCATACTAATTGTAAATGCATTACTTTCATCTAAAATAAATTTCAAGTTTGAATATATTACGAATTATTATAAATAAATACCCAATCTATGGAGCAATGTTTTTTTGACGTAATTACACTGCATTATTGTATATTTTATGTCTAATAGGTATTTAGAACTTGTTACTACTGTTGTAGATAGTGTAACTGTATTTATTTATTTAAATTGTTAAAAACTATTGAAAAATGATGACATTTTATTTATATTTCTGCTAAATCTAAGAAAAATTTCAACACCTATTAGTAGGTGGTAAGACTAACAAGTATATTTCAAACTGAGATATTGTCGAGTTATTCCCACCTGTTACCACCAACACCAACTTGACACCAGTGGTAACAACTGGGATTTTTTTCCCACCTGTTACCACTGGGAACAACTAGGAATTAAAATTCCCAACTGTTACCACCAAACTAATTATTTTAGTAACTAACCAAATATTTTAGTGGTAACTAGTGGGAAAAAAATCCCAGTAGTTACCACTGGTTAGTGGTAACAGGTGGGAATAACCCATATTGTCGTGTACTAAAGTAAATTACAGAGTCCATTGGAGATCAAGGCGGGAATCGAACCCGCACTTTTAGCTCACGCAGCTACTGCTCTTAACATTTGCTCAAGTATGGCTACGTGTTATAGTATAAGGGGTGTTCTGATCAGTGATCACACTAAATCCTTCTTCGAATTTATGTAATCATGTGTAAAAATAAGACTTTTGTGACAACGTTTGTGGTTGGAAAAGTCACTCTGCACAAGCTGTAGAATCGTGTAAAAATGTGCATGGAAGCGCCACGTGAACAATAAAATTCTTTCCAATTAATACATTTTTTATTATTCGTTCCACCCTATTTACTAACAATAATTACAATTTCCAAATGAAGTGACTATAACTTAGTACCCAAACTATTGTGAAAAGAACGATTTCTGGAAATATCAGTATTGGAAAAATGTGGTAAAACATTTAATTAGAATGATGTTAAGGGAAGAGTCATAAATTCATAATTCATTAAGTAAATCAGTGTACATCAAATAGTCCATTTAAATGTCCTGCCTAAATGCAGGTTGTCAAGTTGAATTGTTATAAAAGGTACTGCTTTCCTTATATCAATGTAAGTACCTACTACTTATTACATTGTTGTAATATGAATAGATGTTCACTTGTTATGGACACAGCTTAAGCTGATATGTTATTTATACAAACATAAACCTATTGCCCAATATTAGTCATATTATATTTTTTCAATCTAAGTCCGGAGCTGAAGCATTGTGGCCCATGTAGTCTTCTTCATCAGAACTGTCTGCCGCTTCACCAATCATTGATTTTAGGAGCCCACCAAACATTGAGTTGGCATTTTTAGGGTCATGGGGAATCTCTATTCCAAACCAGATGCGTCCAATATTGTCCAAATACACAGAATAGTTTGGATCACGCTTTATACTAATTGCATACCAGTTCCTTAGAATCTTAAATTGAATTGCGTGTTTCCTGTAAACAAAGTTATAATTTAGTAATTATTAACATGAAAATAGGGGATAAAAACTTCTGAGTCAATAATGTTCCAAGGATCATGATTATACAAGTTGGGTGGTCTATATAAACAACCAAGCAACCTACAACACTCACTAAAATAGTAGTCCAAAAATTTCAATCAAGAAAATTATGAATTTAGTTCTTCAATTAGAACAGTGGAAGATGATAATTTAAATTTGGCAATGTTTAGAATTTTATTTGTCCCAGTCATATTTCAAATTCTATTATCAAGAAAGCTCTACATTTGTTTATAACATTTATATGTATAGCATATTTACTTACTGTTCAATTGCACGTAAAAGGAACCAAAGAAAATTGAGTAAAGGAAATAAATAGGGTGGGCCTCTGTCATTCTTTATAGTTGGGTGCGAACCGGTGTATTTGTTGAAAGTCTCAGTCGCCATTTGTATATTCCTTAGACAAAGAAATTGCAGAACTGCTTGTGCTATGAACAAGTCTATTTCTGACTTAAGGCCTTTGGTAGTATGCAGCTCTATGAGCATTGTTGCATATGCAGATCCATCACTTGAGTGTAAGAAATGCCTGTGTGCAGCAGTGTATTTTTTCTCTCTCCAATACACTTCAGCAATTTTCTGAAACATACCAAAGAAAGATTAAATAAGGATTTTATAAGGTTAGTCATCAGAGTAGCTCATCAGAGGTTTAAATTTTGCTTAGTTAATTTGAATATTATCCAATAATGGGTGCTTGTATTTGTTTTGATGCTTTTAAAAATAATTCAGAAGTTTCTTATTGGTATCTAGTGGTATGAAAAAATAACAAGTGTATTAGAAATTATCAAGCTTACATGGATGTTCAGATAAGGATAGTAATAAACTTATCATTGGCACAATCACAAAATATTACAGACAAATAATTATTACCTTGTGGAGTAGTGGATGGCCTTTTTTATTGCTGTCCATTGACCACTTAACTGCATTAGTTAAGAAAGTTTCTCGTTCTGGGATGGTTGGGTTCATGATTTCAAATATATTAGCTACTTTTTCAATCCATTCTTCACTTGGTTGTGTTTCTGATTTTGTCAAAACGTCCAAAAGCAAAATACCGAGGTCTGCACCGCTACCTTGCTGGTCACGTTGCAAGAGTAGTGTCGCACCTTCATGCAGCAAATTTAATAGATCAGCGTATTTCTTCTGACTTAGGTACCTTGAACACGACACAATCACCATAAAATAACAGTCACAGGTAGCAAAATATGCAATAAAAGTGATAGTCACTACCTGAAATAAAGCGTCCGATACATTTGATGAGCTTCATAGTATTGACCAGAATTTACGGATGCTGCTAACTTATCCAGCACTCTTCTAACACCTCTTTCCCCACGTGCCGCCATGATTTTTATCGAGAAGAAAGTATATCTTGAAATTTTTTTAATTTCGTGTTCACTTATTGTACGCCTTAAGAAAAGTCATTTTTGTTTCATTTCATCGGTATAGTGAAGGTGGCATGGATGGCAGATATGAAAATAATACTAACTAATTTAAATGTAATATATACATCTCTCAACAGCACTACAACCAAAACATTATTCAATAACAGACAGAGACAAAAGGAACTTTTTGATTTAGTAGCATACCACATAACTCTGTTACGTTCAGAAATTTAACAAATTTTCCGGGTTGTAATAACTCAATATTTTTGAACGAAAGTTTCATAAATCTGTATATCGATAATGATAATTTTTAGGGTTCCTAGTTTAGTAGAACCCAAAGAATATAATTATAGAACTTAATAAGAACCCTTAATAATTTCGCCATTAATTGTTGTCCGCAGCATAGCTTAGTGGCCGTTAGTACTAGAAATAAAATTTACAATTTGGCACGTATACATATTAAGCTTCTGCACCGTTATTCGAAACCTACATTAATATTTGAGAGAGGCAATCTTGTTTACTATGACGTGACGGTTGCTGATTTGACTATACTCTACTCTTTTTACCCCCTCTATCAGTTTCCCGTTTGTGCCACCAGGGTAGGGATGTCTGCTCCCTCGTCATTGGTGTCTCGTTTACCGAGACGTACGGTTCAGTCACAAATTCCTGGAATTTGTAAGTGAAATATATTTTAAAGTCTTAACGGTTTTACCGTTCGAATATAAAAATTTGTTATTAATCTTATTTTATTTTGCAGAGTTTTTGCAAAATAACGATGACGGACACATCTAGTGCATCAAGCACTAGCTCATCGTCCGATTCAAGAGAGACTATACCTACTCCGGCATGGGAGCCGAAGGCGGCGTAACGACGCCATAGAAGGTTAGCTGTATTCAGATCTGTATTAGTGACATGTTGCAATCCATTACATACATTAGTACATGTACATTAGTACCTTTCTCAGGCAAATAAGAATTAGAGTGCAACGTGAGCAGCGAGATATACACAAGGCTGAAGAAATTTGAACCCACTGTTCTTAAAGAAAATGGTTTGACACTAAAGTTGCATTTAACGATGTTTTAGAAGAACCATCCGTTCCAAAATACTCGCCCGCTCATGTTGACCTTATAATCTCTGTTCAACATTTTGATTCCGAAAACTGGACAAGCGTCCGATATTCAGAGGTACATAAGCTTTGCTGCTCCCAACCGGCCTTTGTAGGCCTCGAGACAAATGACTAATTAAAGAATTTATGTTTTTGACGCATTAATAGCATGGTCTCGTACTGCTGATGAGCTGTCTTTTCAGGAGTTAGAAAATAAAATCAGATCTTTTTATGGAGGGTAGTTTTCATAAGATCCCTAATGATGCTTTAACGACAAACTGGTCTTAAAATAGGTACGAGTGATAATCGTGAGAGTTTAAATCAATATATCTGTAATGATTGCAACTAACATGTCGTCACCGCGCTGACCTTATCCGACAAAGACGAGATTGTATCCCCCGCTGCCTAAGTGTCAAAGAGTCCATAAGAAAGATACCCCGAGCTCATATAACTTTTATTGGAAAAACACGGTGAAGTTTCCTAAACTTTTTGGCCGGTCTGACCGCCAACCCAAAATAAGCCTGCTGCGCAAGCAAGTGCTAATCTATGTCGTGATGCTCAAAAAAGGCCCACGCAGGGCATTTATGACCAGTCTAACTGCTTTATGAATATGCTTAGACCTTTCTTACAAAAATTTTGGCCGGTCTGACCGCCAACCCAAAATAAGCCTGCTGCGCAAGCAAGTGCTAATGTGTATCAATGCTCACAAAAGGGCCTATGCAGGTATTTTATGACTAGTCTAACTGCTTTATGAATACACCTAGACCTTTATTACAAATACTTTTTGGCCGGTCTGACCGCCAACCCAAAATAAGCCTGCTGCGCAAGCAAGTGCTAAGCTATGTATTAATGCTCAAAAAGGGCCAACACAGGGTATTTATGACCAATCTAACTGCTTTATGAATATGACTAGACTCGTCTTACAAAAACTTTTGGCCGGACTCACCGCCAAACCAAAATAAGTCTGCTGCGCAAGCATGTGCTAATCTGTGTAGTTATTCCTAAAAAGGGCCCACGCAGGGCATTTATGACCAGTGTAACTACTTCATGAATATGCCTTGATCTTTTTTACAAAAACTTTGTCGCTGGTCTGAATGCCAACCCAAAATAAGCCTGCGGCGCAAGCAAGTGCTGATCTGGGTAGTAATGCTCGACTTTTCTTAAAACTGCCTGCGCAAGGCAATTATAACTTTTTACCAATGGGCTGGCGCGATCCCTTTCGCCCATCCAGAATAATTGCAAATAACCAAGGTCAAGGAAAGCCTCGCCAGCGTAGCCTGGGCCCGAGACCCCAAAGCCCCAATGCCTATAACTACCCGACTAGGTCAAAACTTCCCACGCAGGGACTTAAATCAAAAGAGGAAATTCTGACTGCAACAGTTTTCGAGCGGGTCAGTTTTTTATTAATTTTTTTTTTTTGTAAAGATGAGAATCATTAAATATTCCACGCTCACTATTAAAATTGATTAAATCGTTTCGAAATTCGTTTTACCTAAGGCCCCCGTTAGCATTGCCAAATACAGGAAACAATTCAAAGAATTATTGAGACGGGCGTGCTATATATTACACTCCTAGTTTTTGTCACGCTGATGTTCCTAATCCCAAAAAGCGACTGATCTTAACGTACAATATTCAAATCTTAATTCTATAATTACCGATCGTAAAGTTCAAGTTGGTGAAAATTTCACCGAGTTTCAGGGTTCATTCAGCCCTCAGATTTGCTAGTAAAAATAGATCTGTCAAACGCCTATTTCCATCTGCCTTTCGCAGCCAGCGAGTCTGAATTTGTTTCAAAGTCTGATTTTCAACAGCTGCAGATGACCTGCTTGCCTTAAGGTCATTTCTGACCAATTGGGTTGCCCAAACCTTTCGAGTTTTAGTTAATTTAGACTTTTTTCTTCTAGCAAATCAGAACCTCGGCCTTTATCACGAAAAGCCTTAAAAACGGTGCAAATTCTAAAACATTTGGGCTGGCAGGTCAATCATGTTAAGTCTATCCTTACCCCTCGGAGGGCCATAGAATACCTGGAAAATTGTTGGTATCATCATGGGTTAATTAAAGAAATACTTGGCCCTGAAAATAAATGCCGTTTTTAAAGCGAAAATCCGCTTGTACAAACGAAATTCAAAGCATTGTGGGCTCCCTAAACTTTGTCCGCTTTCCAGTACTCCAAGGCCGTTTCAATCACAGAGCCCTATTAGCATTTGGTGCGAGTCCCCTTCACCGGTCCATATATTGTCGGTTCCCTATAATATACTAATGGAAGCGCTGCTCGAACTATCATTGTGGATAAACAATGAAAATATGAAATGATGGGGGCAATAAGAAGATAGGACAAGAAGAGTCAAGTCTCCATTCAAATCAAAGAGAAATGCTCGCGATCCTAAATGACCTAAAATGAAGCGACGAGAAGTCTGTAGTTGCCTTCCTGAGGAACGAAGGGGGAACTCTGTCATCCTCCCTAATTAATCTATGTTACAAGGTGTTTCATCTAGTAGCCCAGTACAACATTAATTTACTAATTCACTATCTCCCCGGTAAGTTCGATTGCGAAGCAGACCGCCTGTCTCGCCTGCCTGTCGTTTCAGAGTGAAATCTCCTTCTCCTACCCATAATAACAGTGAAAATATTCTCGAAATGGGACACGCCGGAAGTACACCTCGTGTCGGCAAGGGCGTATGAAGTGCTTAATTATGTATCACAGAACGCGGCAGATCGTCAAGCCCAGTTTCACAATGCATTCAGTCGAACGTGGCGTTACCAGCTAGCCTGGATATTCCCACGACCATTCTTAATACCTCAAGTATTAGCACACGCAAGGAATACAGCTCTAGGAATTTACCTGATCGTAGCCCCCCTGTGGCCGATAGTTTTTTGGAGAGCTGATCTCAAAAATCGAGCCCTTGCCCCACCATTCACAATACTTGTACTTACTCTAGATCAGGCCCTGATAGACACAGCCTCAGGTCATCCCCCGTCCCAGGCTCAGGAGTTGTTCCTAGAAGCAGGAAATTGTGGGGATAGACAGAAAGCATAGAAAATTGGTCCCAACAACAAAAGAATTTATTAATTCTAGCTGGCGAAAATGATCGTTAAAAAACTTATAAACACCCTTAGTATAAGTGGTGCTTATGGTCGTGTGGTCGCTCGTGGTCGTTAATGTGAATACACCCTCAGCAGCCGATTTTGCTAGATAAATAATTGACCTGCATCAAAAAGTAAGCTGGTCCTATTCGACCATTTAAGTGTACAAATCTGCGATTGCTACCTTAACAGACCCTAATTTGCAGGTCAACCTAGCGTCACATACGCTTGTAAAATATTCATGAAAGGCTATTTCCAATGAAACTTCAAAAGTAAACAACGTAAAGACGTACCTATACCTATACGGGATACCGGTACCTTAGTAGAATTGCTTAAAAAAGGTGGTACTCATCAATGAAAATAGCTTTTAAGAATGTTCAAAACCTGCCTCTATCTTATTGTTGTTTGTTCAGGTCATAGGGTATAGGACCTTAATTTACTATCTGTTAATAAAAGCGATTGTATTGTATCTTATACATCAATAATATTTTGGCCAATTTCTGGATCAAAAACTGATTGTGCCTCTTAAATTATTAACGTTATTGTAAATGTTAATACTTAATTTACTACGTTCTGTTAAGTACATTAAAAGAGCACGTTGCAAGAATCTAATTTTAGTTATGTATAGTTTTAGTTAAATGTGTAAAATTACCAATACCCAAACAGGGTTCATGTGAACTATTATTATACAATAAGACCTTGTGTAACACATGATTATATACAATAAATGAATTATGAATTAAATACAGTCAGGCTAGAATTTAACTCAAAACCAGGAAACCCTATTAATTTATTGAATTAAAAACGGTTATTTGTTTGCATTTAACTCAAAACTTCAAATATATGGACTTGGACCCTATATTATTTGTTATGGTGACATTTGTAAGTCTGACAATGACGCGGGCATCCAAGCTAGTCCGGGTAGCTAGTGCATCTTGCAGTAGCTTCGCTAAATTTGGTACAAATCCTTCCGTGGGATGAAATCTTAGCTCGCGATAACTGACGCTCACAAAACACTTTTTCTAACGTTTGCTGTAGAGAAATTCGACAATCAGCACCCGTCTTAGCTGTAACTGAATGTTTTACTCCCGTTGATTATTCAATTTGAAAAATAATTGTAAGAAGATCTTATAGATTAGGAGCAAAGGGTACCTAATCAATAAAAAATTGACACATTTTTAATTGATTTATTTATAATAAATTACAATACAACATAATTGAAAAATCCAATGTTACATTGGGTCATTTTGGACTTACCACCAGTTAATTATTACAATTGAGTTTCGTCTGTTGTAGATACATAATTACATATGTAACAATGTATTCAGGTTTAATACAAGCCTAGATTAAGTTGAAATTAGCTTGTTTTTCAGTATTATTGTATGCTAAAGTTGTTTTTCAATAAACAGTATTATTGTATATTATGTGTTTTAATCCATATATCATAATATAAAAGAACATTTTCATTCTTATCACACACGAATGTGACTGTAACTTTACCAGTTACCTAATTGTTTTCACATGATTCACATTGGTGTCTTGCCACCAGGCGATAACAGACAGGTCTCAAATATTAATGTAGGTTTCGAATAACGGTGCAGAAGCTTAATAGCAGTGTTTTACCCTACAATAAAACACATATTAAGCGAAACACCTTATTCGAAACCTACACTTTATAATCCTGCCTGGCGGTTAAAATACAATGTTCCACTCTCACAGTTACTTTTCACTTACTCACTACAAATCTTAGCACTTTCACTTCACTTCACCTTTGTGTAAGTTTTAATGACGGTGGTGTATCTATCTATCTATTATATCACTGTTTTGGTGGAACATTGCAAAATGTGTAAATAAAACATTAAATTTGAGAACCAATGACGAGGGAGCAGACATCCCTATCCTGGTGGCACAAACGGGAAACTGATAGAGGGGGTAAAAAGAGTAGAGTATAGTCAAATCAGCAACCGTCACGTCATAGTTCAAACAAGATTGCCTCTCTCAAATATTAATGTAGGTTTCGAATAAGGTGTTTCGCTTAATATGTGTTTTATTGTAGGGTAAAACACTGCTATTAATCACGCTGACAAAGTGGTAGAAGAAAATATAGGATTATTTTTCGGGTGCGTCGTGCACTCGTAAAGTGGCGATGATTTTTTTATTTTTCTGTAATCTTATTGTGTGGGGTATCGTTGAATAAGTATTTTTAAAGACTGATTAGGAAACGTTTATGAATAAGGGGGTTAAAGAATACTTGAAAATATAAGTAATTCGAACATAATCGGCCCAGTCGTTTTTGAATAAATGCGGAACCTTAGACTGAGCATGGCCCGACATGCACTTGGCTGGTTCTTATTATTAAGGCCGCTCCCCTCTCGTAAGCGAATCCCGGCGCGAAGCCGCGAACGGAATTTCGCATCTTGTTCGTGGTTTCGTGTCTGTTCTTCGCTTTTTGTCGGTATTTTGGGCCACGTCAAAGGAGATGCGAAGCGCGAATTCCACATTGTTGTAGCCTAATCTGTCAACAAGATAAACTCTCAAAATTATTTAGTAGGGTTATCTGATTAAGTATAGCTTGTTTACTGTACAATTTTACTGAAAACAGAAAAATGTATTCAATTAAATAACCATTTAGCCATTATTTAGCTTGTGCCGTAATAACTCCGATCAGCTAATGCTTTGGTGCCGCAATCTTGCCGTCAACAAGATTGCGAAATCGCCGTGAAGGTTGCGAGTGTGGAGACATAGGTACATTAAAGTCGCGGTATGTTCTCTCCACGAAGTTGTGCCGCGATTCGCGTACATATAGGTTTGGAGCCTTTACATGTGCCATGCCATGCCATGACAAGCGTCCCAAAACTACTTCGAAACTAGGGGTACTTTTGCTGAATTAAACTTTATGTTAATAAAAAAAAAATAGTCTTAACGTCATATAGGGTGGAAAAATCGAATGCCACACAATGACGTTTAAATAGGTAGACACCCTGTGCGGAACAAGAATATCAAAAAACATGGCACAATATGACATGAGCTGATTTTGTCCGGTTGATGATAATATCGCTTACTGCTTATTTACTTTAGGATACAAAATTCGTAGAAACTTGTGCTTAATGCCGTAAACATTAAGTGTCAAATCTGCACATTGAAGTCTTATTTAAGTAAAAACTTTTCAAACCTATGATTCTATTTTAATTATGATTAGACGTTTTCTGACAGCTCCTGACGGTTGACATCTAAAATGACAGAGAATGATGGGAGTAGCTTTATTGGAAATTTAAATAATTGTGACAGACGACGTATGTGAATTAGGAAGTAGAAAATATCAAAATAAATATGTTTATTTACAGCATAATATTTGTCATTATTCGCTTCTAAGTACTAAATAATGCTACTTATGCTAGTATTACATTGTAGTAGCTATAGTGACACCAGGTCAATTAGGACCTGAGGACATGGATAATAATATTTTTCTACTACTGTTTTTTGACATTCAACACAAATAATAACCTGCATAATAATTGGTCTGAAGACAAAGACTCTCTATGCAACAAAAACAAATGTTTTTTTTAAGTAAATAAATACCTACTGGCCATGCGACCATTTTAGAGAAAATAATGTGAAACTTAGCTAAACGAATTAACTTACATACGTTAAAGACAGGTTTAGCAGTAGCTACAATTCGATGCAATCCTTTGCTGGTGGTATATATTTCAAATAAGTACCGGAAAATGAGCGGAGCATACGACACTCGCGTGACTAGGCTTATAGTGTGCGTCACGTCGATCTCGAGCTATAATATTGGTCCATAGTACCTAAACGTCGCTGAAGATTATGTGAGAATCTCAAATTAAAATATATTAATAAATACCTGATACTATAAATTCGCTGCTTATACAACTTTAGTAATCAATACAAATTAAAATTATTTGCCGTAGCTGCATTTTTTTAATCGTCTGACGTCACCATACATTTCTTTTGTAATTTAAAAATTACGTTTTGGGTACCATAAAATAAAAATATTATTGACCTAATACTGACTCCTCACATTTTTGTTCCATGACATGTCATTTTATACTAACAAATTAAATTAACTAAAACCATGAAAATACGAGTAATACTCGTAAATGCTCTTATATTATGCGTAAAATACACCAAAAGAAGTATATGCCATCTTTTTTCCTGACTTTCGCATTGTTTTTTCGCAGTTCTTCACGGCACATTTTATCACATTGTTGACAGTCACTACTCGCGGCCCAAAGTCGACTAAGCAGGCAAATAGCCGCACTGTCATAATTTGCAGCTTAATTTTTGTGCCACTTTTTCCGGCGGACTGTGTATCCCGTTATTATTGTATATCTATGATGCCACATGAATGGCAACTACCTTAAATATTGTAAATAGCACATTTTGTGCAAGGGAGACTTTCCTTTATTTTTAAAAACAATAAATTCTGAATTTGTGTAGGTAATAGGTATCATACAACATTTTTACAATGCATTATGCGACGAAAACCAGACTATCTGGGTAGTACCTACCAACCGGGCCGTGCGGAAAAGTACTATGAAAATTCATTCCCGGGTGCGAAAAAAAATAACTTTCTGTGCATAAGTTTACCCTCGAGCATATACATTGTAAAATAAATTACTTCTTGATTGGGGTGCATTTCACGTGATCCGTTATGAAGGGTGAAATCAAATTTAAAAGGTAATTGTTAGTTTTAGTGGTCTTCCGTTACTCTGATGGTATTTGTTATTTAGAGAAAAATAGTACATTTCCTAACTAGTGCGGGAAAACTTTTTTTCGGCGAGGGTGAAAGTTGGAGCTCGAGTGAAACGAGGGCGACGATCACCAGAGTTAAAAAAAAGTTTTTGCACGTATAAGGGACGATTTTTTTTATAACGAGTGCGTCAAAAAGAGAAATTACCGCGCGCGAAGCACGTATACGTGTAAAGCCTAACTCGGGTGATTATCGTTTCACTTGGGCTCCAACTTTCACCCTCGTCGAAAAAAAAGTTTTTGCACTTGCATTGAAATGTACTTTACTATATCAGTAACCCTTTCAATCTGCGTCATAAAATACAGCACGTTATTTTTTGTCACATTTGACCGGTTCCAGTCCCGACTGAGGCAAGCGATTTTTCATAAATTCCTAAATGCAGAATTTATTGTTATTAAAAATGAAGGAAAGTCTCCCTTACACAAGATGTGCTATTTACAATATTTAAGGTAGCTGCCTTCCATTTCCACCCTGTATATAAAGCGCACTTCTAAATTGTCAAATGTTGATTCTTATACCATTTTTCAGTTGAAAGTAGAAAAACGGTAAACAATCTTGCTAACTTTAATTATTTCATAATCACGCACTTTCAGAACACAATCTTGGTTTTATCACCAACTTAAAACCTTAATCCAGAAGTTCACATATTTTTTTGTTAAAATTATTGATATTTATTACTTTATTAGTATTGACGTAAAAATATTATTTGCGAACGTGTTTCACGATATGTGTCAAAGACTTCAAATACTATGGAAAGTTAGCCATATTTGTTTTTTTTTTGCGATTTCTTGGTTGTCCCCATAGTAAAAGTTGCTCAGCGTGACCGTCCCTAGTACCTTTTTGACTCTTGCCCCACGATCCAAATTTCACCCTGTATTGTGCCTAGACGAAAAACGATATTCGTACATTTCTGCCTTCGTTTGAGTGACAGAGAAAAATCCTCGAAATTGACGAATTTCGATTTTCGCGGTAGTAGGCCAGCACTAATGAGCGATTGATCAAAATTATAAAATTGCTGTCCCGTCATCTGGGTGAAACAACTTTTTTCTGTCAGTTATTGCCATGGTTACGGTCGCTTGAGTCACGCTGGTTTTATGCAAAATACCACCGTTAGATGGGGCTATTTGAGATCCACGGGGCTATTTGGTATTAAGGATGAAACAGCATTTAAATCCTATTACTTTTTAGCATCGAATTATTAAGAAAATACGTGGTTCCATGTATAAGATATTTGTTCCAAATTTGCCACAGGAACATTTATTTGGGTGTAACACCATTCATTTCCATGTTACCAAAAAGCCCCTTGGGTCTCAAATAGCCCCATCCTACGGTACTCAATTTATAGTCCATGTTTGTAGATGGCCCATCAAGAAAAGGGTTTATTAACACCAGACAAATACATATTTGCATAGTTTAAGTATTATAATTATGCATAAAACCACCGTGACTCAGGCGACCGTAACCATGGTAATAACAGACTGAAAAAAGTTGATTCACCCATTTGCAGAAATCTAATAACCAACAGTAGCAATGCAATATATCGGGCAATAGTAAACGACCGTTAATAATGGATAGAATGAGGATTTACGCAGGTGCAAAGAAAAGACATTGTTCTGAGACAACGCCCCTAGGGAGGATTTTATTTTATTCATGGATGTGAGTTGGTATCCCAACGTATACGTGAGGAGCTGCCTAAAGCTGGCTTTAGTAAATAGATAATGAAACACGTTGGTACCTTAAGGCGGGACCCAATCAACTTACACCTATGCGTAGCTATGGGCGGCGTTGAGTTATGCAACCATGAAAGTTTGCATGCATAACTAGAAGCTTTGCAATTGGATATTTTTGCGAGAATAAGTGCTAAAGAACAATGAAGTCCATTTTGTAACTCATCGAATAATTAAAAAAACGGCCAAGTGCGGATTAGACTCGCGTGTAACTGTAAAGGCTTCCATACGTTCACAAATATTGAGATTTTCCATAATATTTTAAAATACCAAAGACTTATTTTCTTATAGGTTTTCCTGTAAAGTATATACGTAAGGACCCATTTTCTATAATTTTCGAAAAATATTAAGCCCAGTAATTGAGATCAAAAGGGAATGGTTATTTTTTTAAGTTTCTTTAATATTTTTACCTGACAATTTATTTTATTTTTATTTTATGGAAACATAAGTTTACACGTCATTACAGTTAAAAACCAATGCATCATGCATCTAAAATGAAACCATTTGAAAAAACAACGCACATTACTGACATTACTTATGTAGATATGTAAAACAAAAAAATAATCTATTAAAAAAAAAGTTACAAAGGTAAATTTAGGTGATGCGGGGCTCCGTTGAGTCATCTGAACAATCATGAATGTATTTAATACGAGTATATCCTCACACTAAGCCATTTCATTTGGTATAAATGGCATCATTCAAAAATTTATTTTTTAATTTTCTAATTTACCCGATTTACCCTACATTTAAAAAGTAGCCCTCAAATGTAAAATTAATTAATTTACGATCCACGTCTATTGTTGGGTCACCAACTCATAGGTATATTATGTGTGCCAAATTTCAACTCAATCGGTCCTGTAGTTTCGGAGCAAATCGGATAGAGGGACATACAGACAGACACGCGAGTGATCCTATAAGGTTTTCGTTTTTTTCCCGTTGACCTCAAAAGAAGCCTAGACAGTTTTAAATTTGTTTCCAATTGCCACGGAAATAAAGAACAAAAATGCCCTATTAAGGGTACAAGGTTCTTGGATTGGTTCAAGGATTATTAGGTTAAAACGGCCGAGAGTAAATTTACTGCCGTAGTAATTAACCGTAATAATTTAATATGTGTCGTACTTTGCAGAAATTAACATTAGTACACTTGACGTATACATGATTTTTTTTCGCTTCGAAACGCAAGTGCCAAAACTTTTGTAGTCCGTTTTTCAGGAAGCTCTATGTGCGGCGCGTTTTATGTTAAAAAATGTAGATATCTCTAAAATTGATCAAAGTGCTAAATTATTATTTAGAATCTCTTGTTACGTTTTATTTGAAGTTTTACTACATGGTCACGCGTTTACTGTTTATCGTGTTACACGTCACTTATGCACTTACATACTTGTTAGAACCTGACGGCAACAACGACAAACGACCAAACACGGTAGGTACCAACATAAGCCTACAGGGACAATCCTACCCGCATTAACTAGGGTCGTTTGCCCTCAAAAGAGCGAAGCTTGTAATTGGCATAACTTAGGAACATATTCTAAAGTACGGATATTGGTGGCTACTGTGTTAAGAAGGCCGAAAAAGAAATTAATATTTGCAAGAGTGAACACCTATTAAGTAGGTAGGTACTTACACTTGAGTTACTGTAAAAACTTAAATGAAAGAGCTTTACTAGGGCTTGGACGAGGGTTTTATTGCATAAGAAAAATTATGGATGGCGTAAGAAAATATACTCGTAGGTATGCTTGCGCCAGTAAACAATTCTGGATTTGTATAGCTTACGATTCCAATTGTTTGGTGGATAAGGTTTTGTTCCGATTAAGCTCTCACGAAACCTATAACGTTATTATTATAATAGTTTTCTATAACGTTATTATTATAAGGTTATAGAAAACTATAACCTACACGTTATTAATCATTAAACATAAGTAACACTAACAGCTGTACCTAACTAATATTAATAACTGATGTATAATGTTTACCTTTGTATGACTTAACAGTTTTAACACATCTTTCCGTGTCCCGTTCATGAATTTTGTCACTGGAACCAGCTTGAACCGAGACAAAACGTATAAACTACATCTCAAACACTGTATTTAGAATTGGGTCGAGAATTTAGGATATGTACGATTTCCAGAAGCTCAACTCTCGTTCATCCCCGACATCGACAGTGAGCTCTATCATTTCCGGAAAGTCGAGTGGCTAAATCAAATCCATCGCGGAGCGGCCACTGGGTCGATGTTGGACTGTGGCCAATGGATTTTAGCGAGCAATTAGGGTTTTTTTACTAGAATTCTCCTGGCATGCTACATTTAGCCATAAAAGTTTTTGGATTGTATGATTTATTACTATTTGTACAAATAGTAATAAATACATATCTCATATTTTAAAGACAAACGGTTTAATCGCGTAAACTTACGTTTAATTATATCCCGACGTTTTGGGTATGACGTTACACCCGTGGTCGTAGGCAGACTCCGAAAGTTTGCCTGCGACCACGGGTCTTATTAAAATATCGGGATATTAAGTATTAAAAATAAATTTACGCGATTAAGACCCGTTTGTCTTTAAAATATGAGTGATAATTGTGAAAGTTTATATCACTATGTTTGTATCTCGCTTTTATAACGTGCCTATATCCCGGTATATATCACACTGCAACCCATTCATGGGTACAAAATAGAAAAGAGGTATTTGCTATCGAGGCAGGCGGTGACTTGTGGCCGACTAGGCTGGGCCTGCAAATGCCGTCACAAGTCACAAGAGACAGCCAGGGGCAGCACCGGTGTAGGCGGCCACAGTATAGAGAGGTATACACCGCTTTTTGCGCAGTGATTTTACAGTCGCTGTACCAACTCGCGACTTACGCAAATTTACTATACTTCCATCCCTGGAGTATATAATTCAGTTTTGCACGGTAATTTGCAGTGAATCTTTTGGCCAATAGTGAGGTTGTTACCGTGCTAGATGTTTGCAGTAGCTGCGGAACTTGGGGCGGATGTTCAAACGTTTGCAATTTTTTTTGTGTACATTGAGCGATAGACGGCGATGGGCTGAGGGCGGCAGTTTTCTTCTCAAATGTTCTAGAGTTTACCATGGTATCTTGGAGTGAATCTTCTGGCCAAAGGTGAGGTTGTTACCGTGCTGTATGTTCGAAGAGGCGGCGAAGCTTGGGGCAGATGTGCAATCGTTTGTAAATTCTTAGTGTAGAGGTTGGAGTTCTTATTCTTATAAAGAATTCAGTTTTGCACGGTAATTTGCAGTGAATCTTTTGGCCAATAGTGAGGTTGTTACCGTGCTAGATGCTTGCAGTAGCTGCGGAACTTGGGGCGGATGTTCAAACGTTTGCAATTTTTTTTGTGTACATTGAGCGATAGACGGCGATGGGCTGAGGGCGGCAGTTTTCTTCTCAAATGTTCTAGAGTTTACCATGGTATCTTGGAGTGAATCTTCTGGCCAAAGGTGAGGTTGTTACCGTGCTGTATGTTCGAAGAGGCGGCGAAGCTTGGGGCAGATGTGCAATCGTTTGTAAATTCTTAGTGTAGAGGTTGAAGTTCTTATTCTTATAAAGAATTCAGTTTTGCACGGTAATTTGCAGTGAATCTTTTGGCCAATAGTGAGGTTGTTACCGTGCTAGATGCTTGCAGTAGCTGCGGAACTTGGGGCGGGTGTTCAAACGTTTGCAATTTTTTTTTTGTGTACATTGAGCGATAGACGGCGATGGGCTGAGGGCGGCAGTTTTCTTCTCAAATGTTCTAGAGTTTACCATGGTATCTTGGAGTGAATCTTCTGGCCAAAGGTGAGGTTGTTACCGTGCTGTATGTTCGAAGAGGCGGCGAAGCTTGGGGCAGATGTGCAATCGTTTGTAAATTCTTAGTGTATAGGTTGAAGTTCTTATTCTTATAAAGAATTCAGTTTTGCACGGTAATTTGCAGTGAATCTTTTGGCCAATAGTGAGGTTGTTACCGTGCTAGATGCTTGCAGTAGCTGCGGAACTTGGGGCGGATGTTCAAACGTTTGCAATTTTTTTTGTGTACATTGAGCGATAGACGGCGATGGGCTGAGGGCGGCAGTTTTCTTCTCAAATGTTCTAGAGTTTACCATGGTATCTTGGAGTGAATCTTCTGGCCAAAGGTGAGGTTGTTACCGTGCTGTATGTTCGAAGAGGCGGCGAAGCTTGGGACAGATATGCAATCGTTTGTAAATTCTTAGTGTAGAGGTTGAAGTTCTTATTCTTATAAAGAATTCAGTTTTGCACGGTAATTTGCAGTGAATCTTTTGGCCAATAGTGAGGTTGTTACCGTGCTAGATGTTTGCAGTAGCTGCGGAACTTGGGGCGGATGTTCAAACGTTTGCAATTTTTTTTGTGTACATTGAGCGATAGACGGCGATGGGCTGAGGGCGGCAGTTTTCTTCTCAAATGTTCTAGAGTTTACCATGGTATCTTGGAGTGAATCTTCTGGCCAAAGGTGAGGTTGTTACCGTGCTGTATGTTCGAAGAGGCGGCGAAGCTTGGGGCAGATGTGCAATCGTTTGTAAATTCTTAGTGTAGAGGTTGGAGTTCTTATTCTTATAAAGAATTCAGTTTTGCACGGTAATTTGCAGTGAATCTTTTGGCCAATAGTGAGGTTGTTACCGTGCTAGATGCTTGCAGTAGCTGCGGAACTTGGGGCGGATGTTCAAACGTTTGCAATTTTTTTTGTGTACATTGAGCGATAGACGGCGATGGGCTGAGGGCGGCAGTTTTCTTCTCAAATGTTCTAGAGTTTACCATGGTATCTTGGAGTGAATCTTCTGGCCAAAGGTGAGGTTGTTACCGTGCTGTATGTTCGAAGAGGCGGCGAAGCTTGGGGCAGATGTGCAATCGTTTGTAAATTCTTAGTGTAGAGGTTGAAGTTCTTATTCTTATAAAGAATTCAGTTTTGCACGGTAATTTGCAGTGAATCTTTTGGCCAATAGTGAGGTTGTTACCGTGCTAGATGCTTGCAGTAGCTGCGGAACTTGGGGCGGATGTTCAAACGTTTGCAATTTTTTTTGTGTACATTGAGCGATAGACGGCGATGGGCTGAGGGCGGCAGTTTTCTTCTCAAATGTTCTAGAGTTTACCATGGTATCTTGGAGTGAATCTTCTGGCCAAAGGTGAGGTTGTTACCGTGCTGTATGTTCGAAGAGGCGGCGAAGCTTGGGGCAGATGTGCAATCGTTTGTAAATTCTTAGTGTAGAGGTTGGAGTTCTTATTCTTATAAAGAATTCAGTTTTGCACGGTAATTTGCAGTGAATCTTTTGGCCAATAGTGAGGTTGTTACCGTGCTAGATGCTTGCAGTAGCTGCGGAACTTGGGGCGGGTGTTCAAACGTTTGCAATTTTTTTTTTGTGTACATTGAGCGATAGACGGCGATGGGCTGAGGGCGGCAGTTTTCTTCTCAAATGTTCTAGAGTTTACCATGGTATCTTGGAGTGAATCTTCTGGCCAAAGGTGAGGTTGTTACCGTGCTGTATGTTCGAAGAGGCGGCGAAGCTTGGGGCAGATGTGCAATCGTTTGTAAATTCTTAGTGTAGAGGTTGGAGTTCTTATTCTTATAAAGAATTCAGTTTTGCACGGTAATTTGCAGTGAATCTTTTGGCCAATAGTGAGGTTGTTACCGTGCTAGATGCTTGCAGTAGCTGCGGAACTTGGGGCGGGTGTTCAAACGTTTGCAATTTTTTTTTGTGTACATTGAGCGATAGACGGCGATGGGCTGAGGGCGGCAGTTTTCTTCTCAAATGTTCTAGAGTTTACCATGGTATCTTGGAGTGAATCTTCTGGCCAAAGGTGAGGTTGTTACCGTGCTGTATGTTCGAAGAGGCGGCGAAGCTTGGGGCAGATATGCAATCGTTTGTAAATTCTTAGTGTAGAAGTTGAAGTTCTTATTCTTATAAAGAATTCAGTTTTGCACGGTAATTTGCAGTGAATCTTTTGGCCAATAGTGAGGTTGTTACCGTGCTAGATGCTTGCAGTAGCTGCGGAACTTGGGGCGGATGTTCAAACGTTTGCAATTTTTTTTGTGTACATTGAGCGATAGACGGCGATGGGCTGAGGGCGGCAGTTTTCTTCTCAAATGTTCTAGAGTTTACCATGGTATCTTGGAGTGAATCTTCTGGCCAAAGGTGAGGTTGTTACCGTGCTGTATGTTCGAAGAGGCGGCGAAGCTTGGGGCAGATATGCAATCGTTTGTAAATTCTTAGTGTAGAAGTTGAAGTTCTTATTCTTATAAAGAATTCAGTTTTGCACGGTAATTTGCAGTGAATCTTTTGGCCAATAGTGAGGTTGTTACCGTGCTAGATGCTTGCAGTAGCTGCGGAACTTGGGGCGGATGTTCAAACGTTTGCTATTTTTTTTGTGTACATTGAGCGATAGACGGCGATGGGCTGAGGGCGGCAGTTTTCTTCTCAAATGTTCTAGAGTTTACCATGGTATCTTGGAGTGAATCTTCTGGCCAAAGGTGAGGTTGTTACCGTGCTGTATGTTCGAAGAGGCGGCGAAGCTTGGGGCAGATGTGCAATCGTTTGTAAATTCTTAGTGTAGAGGTTGAAGTTCTTATTCTTATAAAGAATTCAGTTTTGCACGGTAATTTGCAGTGAATCTTTTGGCCAATAGTGAGGTTGTTACCGTGCTAGATGCTTGCAGTAGCTGCGGAACTTGGGGCGGATGTTCAAACGTTTGCAATTTTTTTTGTGTACATTGAGCGATAGACGGCGATGGGCTGAGGGCGGCAGTTTTCTTCTCAAATGTTCTAGAGTTTACCATGGTATCTTGGAGTGAATCTTCTAGCCAAAGGTGAGGTTGTTACCGTGCTGTATGTTCGAAGAGGCGGCGAAGCTTGGGGCAGATATGCAATCGTTTGTAAATTCTTAGTGTAGAGGTTGAAGTTCTTATTCTTATAAAGAATTCAGTTTTGCACGGTAATTTGCAGTGAATCTTTTGGCCAATAGTGAGACTGTTACCACATTACTGGTGAGGGGAAATGATTCCTCTCATTCAGGACTACATATTGTAGTTCCTAGTATCCTAACCTACACTAACCTAATCTACACCTACAACTACCTACCTACTCAATTAATCTAAATTAAAAACTAAACATCTGTCATACTTATTTCAAAATCACCTCTCATACTGCTTTGTACTACTTTCTTACAGACATTCACAAAGTATCACACAAATATCTCACATGAAAAAAAACTCTTTCACACTTTAAACAGTTTAAACTAAAAGCATCAGCGCTGCCGGTGAAGCCCGTCGTCGTAAGGTCCAAGCCCGCGTTAGATTTTTTCTGCCCACAATTGACAAGGTCGGGGGACATCCTGAAAATAAGAACGTAAGTAATTTTACTAATCTAAAGTGGGTTGAACCATGGGAAGAGTAAGGTATGAATGCTTCTTTGCTATGAAACCCTAATAGCTATTAAGGTAGGTATATCTAGTATTTATGCCACCGAGTGCGAAAGGTCGCTCGCTTCGTTCACTAGTGAATAATCAAATCATCTTTACGCACATGTCTCATATTAGTACATTGTGTACTTAGGGCGGTAAACAAGAAATTACGAACGAGTGTGAATTCAAGCCCGAGCCGAAGGTGAGGGCTTAATTCTAGCACGAGTTCGTAATTCTTGTACCGCCCGTGGCACACACAATGTTTTTCATCACACCTGTGATGCAAAAAGTAAATAAAACAATATATTTTCACAAAACTACTCTGAAATGGTCTAAATCAGGGATGACTTAATTTCATCATTTTCATAAAAGAAATCTCGGCGCGGCTGCGGCGTGCGCCGGACCCCGCTAGTGCGACGTAATGTTGTATGAAAATCCTTAACGGCATACTATGACGTAATGACGCACCTACGGCCCGCATCACCGCAGCGTATTGGCGCACTTACGGAACAGGTGTGATGAAATAGTTATTTGTTGTACAAGGGAGGAAAGTGGTTGTTTAATCATCGTGCCAATATTGAGACCCGAGCTAGCGAGAGATTCCGTAGTTGAACCACGAGCGAAGCGAGTGGTTTAAAAATGGAATCTCGAGCGTTGCGAGGGTTTCAAGGCACGATAATTAAACAAACTTTGCTCCCATGTGTAACACAACATTTTTCCCCACACTAAAGCGAGGAAGCAGCTACGAACGTGTAAAAAAATTAAACAATGCAACAAATCAGTCTTTATTAAATAACTTAGAGTATTTAAAATATGTGCTAGACTTAAGTCCAGAATATGCCAAAGAAATAGGCAGAACTCTTAATTTGGTAAATGACTAGGTCTATGTGACTAGATTTTTTTAATAATTACAATAAAACCTACCTACATTAATTAAATTGTCAAAATTTCTATGATGTTTAAGTACCTATAAAATCTGTATCCGGCACCATCAATCATTTAAAAAAATGTGTGAGGTAAACTTAAATTGCCTACTTTTTGGTAAGATATTACCATACCTGGGATAACTCGGGGCATTTATACGAAAGTGATGTAGCAAAATATTTTATCGACTAAAAATATATCGATGTTACTGTGAATGACAACATCAATACATTATTCGGAATAAGTAAATATTAGGTACTTACTCTTCAATTAAAATAAAAAATAACTTTAAACTGGTAGTTACTCGTTTATTTTAAAATAATTTTCAAAATATACAATTAATATTAAAATATCAACATTTAAATTGTCATTTTGATTAAAATAACATCTACATACTAGTTTTTAATATCTGAAGAGGCCCGATATCAGATATTTATGACATTGAACCTCTGTACTGTAATCGAGAATGTTCAATAAGCACATCTTTTATTATAATTATATCGACATCTTTTTAATCGATATCAAATCCCTATAACTTGCCCCCAGTTATCCCAGGTATGGATATTACATAGGAAACTTTCCTTACAAAACTGTACATTTGAGTATTTTTTTATAAGTTGGCAACATTGACGTACAAGACGTCAGTGTTAGCGGGTTGCGTTCTGAATGTAAAAGTATACTATCTGGTTTTTGTCCAATATGATAAGATTTTGCGATAGGTTTTTATGAAATACTAAAAATCTAATTTATTATCTTGAATAAATGAAATAATCTGGTGTATGATAAAATTTTCTTGGTGTCCCTCTAAAAATAATCAGCGAATCATAGCCATAACAGCGTTTGACGTTCCATGGTTTTGAACGTTTCACAGTTCATCTGTCAATTTACTTCCCTCACAAGTGATTAAAATGCAACTTTCCTCACTGAAATTAGTGAGGGAAGTAGGTGTTTCCGAGCTAGTGTGGGGAAAAATATTTTACTATGCATTGTGCGAGTAAAAAAAACTCGATGTATTACTCCTTCCTATTTAGGCCACGCCACGATTTAGGATTTCATAATTTGCACAAAAATAATCCACACACGAGCACATACTAATATGTTGTATACTTGTATGCTTGTGTATGGACCATTTTTCTGTAAATCCTTATCGACTAAGCACAGCTGCATTTATGGCCGCATCGGTTTTAATGAAATAATTGTTTAAAGCTACGTAGCTTCAGTTTTCACTCGCAAGATAGACGTCTTTATAGGCTATCTTGCCAGTAAAAACTGATAGTGAAGTTAAAAGTAATAAAAAACGACCAAGTGCGAGTCGAACTCGCGCCCTAAGGATTCCGTACATCACACAAATTTAGCCGCTTTTCTCGAAAACCAACGATTGAAGAACATACTACTCAATTTAGCGGATCGAAAATTTAGGTTAACTTACACCAATGTACGCAATGAGCAATGCTCCGACCGTTGTTGTTTTTAATTTAAAAATTCATTTTTGGAAGAATCGACTCACGCTTGACTTTCTTATAGGTTTTTCCTATAAACTATAAGTTGAGAGCTACTTTACTTAACTTTACTACTTTTTTTTTAAGTTGTAGGCCAAGTAGTTTCGGAATCTCTCCTCAAAACGTGCGCCTAAAAGTGCGCCCTTACCTTAGTTTATTTTTTGTAATTTTCCTTACATGTGTGTCCCAAACTGGCCCAGTAGTTTCTGAGCAAATTGCTTGTGACAGAGAGACAGACAGACAACCGAGTGATCTGATAAGGGATCCGTTTTTTCCTTTTTAGATGCGGAACCCTATAAAAGCTGGTCATTTCCAAGTCAGATACTGAAATAATTTTATAGCAATAACTGGTACTTACGTGTTTAGATAAAAATAGTTATTTAATTATACAAGGGGGCAAAGTTGTTGTTTAACTGTCGTGCCAATATTGAGACCTGAGCTAGCGAAAGATTCCAAAATTGAGCCACGAGCGTAGCGAGTGGTTCAAAAACTGGAATCTTGAGCATTGCGAAGGTCTCAAGGCACGAGAGTTGAACAAACTTTGCCGCCAAGTGTAATACAACTTTTTTCCCCTCACTATCGCGAGGAAATATGATTAAAAATCTCATCCAAATGTAAATTAACTTAAAGAAACCATTTAAAACTCAATGTCGAAACGTATCGTACAATAGAGTTACTTCTGGAATTTAAATATAGCCAATGGCTTACAAAGTCACCCATGAGAACGACCAATTTAACATGTGAGCTCCGATTGCGCATGTTTACTACGGTCATACAGATCCACTTATACTAGGCAGTAGGGGGCTATAGGAATTAGAGCAATGTCAAATTACTTTATTCACAAGAGTGTAAAAAGCGTTTTTACCCGCTCGTATTAAACGATAAACGAGCGCTTTACGAGCTAGTGAGGGGAAAATGTTATGTCTAAGTAGGTATGTGTTGTCTGGATATTACTTACGTATCTACGAAAGAAGGTCAGATGACTCGCGATTGTTCCGATTGCACGAGGAAGTTTACGTTCTCTTGCTTTTGTTTCTGTTAGTACCTGTAGATCTATGTGGCTCCAGGCACAATATGAATGCCATCTGTTTAAATGAAACTCGCATTAATATTAATATTCATAAGTGTAGGTACCTAACTATTTGAGTCAGCAAAGGATCTACCGTTGGGCATGGCCACAACCTCCGGGCCCAACAGGCTTCGACGGAGCGACGGAAGAAATAAAAAACTCAGCCATTTCGAAAAAAACATCGGCATCATAAACTGCCAGCAGTTTTCTATGATCTTCGTTCGAGCACCCCTTATCTAACTGCTACCGTTCCTGGTCTTCATCATCAGGCCTACCTTACCAAATTTTGGGTTTTCGCAAGAGCAGTTTCTTGTTACTAAAAACACCGAAATCTCCATACATGTGCCTCGAGGAGTTCCTTCAATTAATAATGGATCCTATCACCAGAAAAAAACAAAATCCGGCCAAGAGCCTGTCTGGCCATACTCAGTGTAGTTTCATATTTTTTGGACTTACTTCAAAAGTTAGGGGGGGGGGGGCTGTTTTTTTATTGCAGCGATTATTACCGAAACTATTGACTTGATCAAAAAACCATATTAAAAAACCCCCTATTCTTTTTTAAATACCTATCCAATGATGTCTAACACGTTAGGTTTAAAGCGAAAAAACCCCCCTGCTTTACGTGTAGGGGAGGTACCCTAAAAAAAAATTATTCCCTTTTTTTATTTCACCACTTTCTCCGCGTGGTTGATATACATATTGGTACCAAATTACAGCTTTCTAGTATCAACGGTCTCTGAGATTATCCGGGGCGGTGACGGACGATCGGTCGGATGGACGGACAGTTAGTTAGGTAGGTATCCTGGGCGCTTTTCCGCAACTCGACATCCAGTGTGCCTTTTTTGCGTGATTTCGAGGTGCCCCTACTACTCTAACCACCCCAGCTCCTCTACGAAACCTACCAGTGTTTTTAGGTTGCTGGTTGCCTCGTTTAGTGTGCTTGGAGTCCCTAAATACCTACTACTCCTGTATACTTCTACCTGATTACATTCTAGGAGAATATGTTTTGCTGTTTCCTCTTTTTCCATACATGCTCTACATGGACGGACAGACAGACAAGGCGAAACTTTAAAACTTTCCTAGTTGACTACGTAAACCTAAAAAAGGGACCCCTCGAAACCATCTCATCTTAGATAAAAAAGAATTTTCAAAATTGGTTCAGTAATTAATGACGAAGTTACGACTGTTACGGTAACATACATAAAAAACTGGCCAAGAGCATGTCGGGCCATGCTCAGTGTAGGGTTCCGTAGTAGTATACCGTCCGTCACAAAAGTCGAACTTAAAAGATATTTCAGTAAATACCTTGGTCATAAAAACCAATAGAAAGTAGGTATCCTCGCAGTTCTTGCGACTTATTCGCCCGTTTAACGGAGAAGTTTTTTTGCAAAAAAAAACTAAAATGGCTAAACTGACCATGATCAAAACAACTTTCCTAGAAAGTTTATAGAATGTTCTATATTCCTGATTTTTTTCATATTTTTTGGACTTACGGTTCAAAAGTTAGAGGGGAGGACGCTCTTTTTTTATCTTCCGGAGCGATTATTTCCGAAAGTATTCACTTTATCAAAAAACGATTTTAAAAACCCCATATTCTTTTTCAAATACCTATCCAACGATACCCCACACGTTAGGTTTGAAACGAAAAAAAAATCACCCCCCACTTTACGTGTAGGGGAGGTACCCTAGAAAATTATTCTTTTCTTTGGGTCACACCAGATGCGTGTACGTGCACGTGCACGTGCGCGTTGCGTGGCGTGCACGGCACCCATGTCACACCGAGAGCTGCGCACGCAGAGCTGTGCACGCAGAGCTGCAGAGCTGTGCACGCAACGGTGGCGCACGCTGCAGCACCGCTGTGTCACTAGCCGCCGGGGGAGGCGGGCGGCGGCCGGTGTGGTGGGCAGAGGCCGGGGGGAGACGGGCTGCGGCCGGGGGTGGTGGGCAGAGGCCGGGGGGTGGTGGGCAGAGGCCGGGGGGTGGTGGGCAGAGGCTGGGGGGAGGCCACCACCCGTCACCGCCCGCCACCACCCGCCGCCGCCCGACGTCTCCACCCACAGCCTCCCCCCACCGCAACCCGTCGCCACCCACCCCCACCCGTCACCATTCACCACCACTCGTCGCCACCCACCACCACCCAACGCCGCTCGCTACCCCCGGTCACCACCCACCTCCCCCCACCGCCCCCCGCCGCCCACCTCCCCTCGCCGCCGCCCGCCGCCACCCGTCGCCACCCGTCGTATTTGGCAATCGATTACAAAACCCATAAATACAAGAGAGCCGCACAGCACCAGCGCAGCACCAAGCAATGCGTGACCCATCATGTTCGGTTCGCCGTCTCATAGGGAACGCCGGTAAATACTACGTCATCACTGCGCTCATCGCAGCGACGTTGCCGCTCCGCTGCGTGAGCGCGTGCACGCAGCACGCAACCGGTTTGTCTCGACGGAGCTGCGTTACGTGACGTGCACGCAAGCGGTGTGCCATCTAATATGTCATTTACATAAGCTACAACGCGCACGCCACGCATCTGGTGTGACTCAGCCTTAAACGGTGACGGACGGACGGACGGACGAACGGACAGACATGGCGAAACTATTTTAAGGGTTCCTAGTTGACTACGGAACCCTAATAAAAATAATAATAAACCTCTTTGCAATAGCCCAGTTTCAAACGGAGACACATAATAATAATACCTAAACACGAATTCCTCCTTTTGAGATTATGAAGTCGCTTTAAAAAGATACCTACATGCATGTGACATTGTGCGTTTCCGAAAGAAATTTAAACTCATACATACATGTTTTCTTTAGGTACTCCGGTAATCTGACTAGATACTCCTAGTTGTCACTAAACAAAACTAGCTAGGAGTAGCAGTGGCGTGCACAGGGTTTTTAGTTAGGGTAGGCAATTTTTTTTATCTGAGCAACAAACAATATTGACCATCGCATTGCAAACTCACAAGTGGATAGACTTTAGTAAAGTAAAAGAGTCTAGGTATAGCTTGCGACAATAACTAAGTCTTATATCTCGACCGCCGACTTTTGTTAACGTCCTAATGCTTTTCAAATCGCTCATGTTTTCTAAAGAAGAGTGAAAGGTTTTTAAATATGCGTAGCATTCATCATCGGTGAATTCGAAATATAAGTGCAATACCTAACGAGTGAAATATCTAAAATACAATGTTCATTAATGCTATAAGTACAATTTCCGAGTACAGAATACATCGACTTTTGAAATAATTACACGTACCTGTACTAACTTCTTTCGTTTTATTGTTAACTTGCTAAATCCGCCGAAAATCAACTTCGTAGACACGCTAGACTATACAGCAGTCACCATCAACTAACTAGATTTTCACAATTTATTCTCATAGCATAATTCCGTCACGCACAGTCACAAGTCACAACACTTACATGAAAATAAACGTAAAAAAAATCGCTCAGAACCGAATTGTATCAATATGACAATGAATGAGTTTTGTTTTGATAGATTTTCTATTGATTAACCTCAAACCTGTATCGCAAAAATCAAAACCGACTGTTTGTAAACAAATAAACCTGACAGAATGTAATGCCTCTCACTTCAAGTAAAAATCGCAACATAGGAGAGTTCTTAAAATTAGTCGTATTACATCTCGAGGCTCGGTAAGTCAGAGAGAGACCGACATTGGCCGTCCTTCTCGCACGTATGGTGCCTAGGCGCAGCCTATTATTTTGATTGTGTGCGTATATTTTCTATCTTCGTGTGCACTGGGCAAGAATATGTATGTAGTTCACGGACATGTCTACACAAACGCACTGTGTGAGTGTGTGTGTTGTTGCCTTTACCTCTGATGGGGCTTGGGCAGCCGCGCGCTAGGCTAGCTAGCGCGCGCGCAAATTTAAATCGCCGCGAGCTCCGTTAAATATTTATGTGGATTTCTTTCAGAAAACATGACAAATTATTATAATGAAGACGAAAAAGTATATGTAGATGCTGTTCTGCTAGGGCAGGCAGTGCCTATTTGCCTATATGGAGTGCACGCCGCTGAGGAGTAGTAGAGAAGTATCTTAGGCCACACTCAGTGTAGGTACATAGTTACTAAGGTTCCATTGTTGACTGTCCATCCCCATGCAGAACCTGATCCCTAAGATTTACAATGATCTATCCGCAGAAATAAAAAGCGCGAAGTCCATAAACGGCCCATCTCTTCTCTAGTAGGTACCTACCTACCAAGTACGAATCGTACAGGGTTAACAGTGTCTAAATGTTAATTTTTCCAAATAACAAACTAAATGCAGTGTTCAAAAGTAATCAGAAATTACAACGCCAAAGTCGCCAAATAACAACCGGTAGATACCTACTAGGCAAAGCCGCTTCAGACGTCAAAGACATTGCCGACAAAGTAAGATAAACAGACAATTATGCAACCTATAACATTGATCGCTAAGTGCACATTTCTGTGACGCAATGTTCCTAGCGGTTCGTTTGACTGAGACTTGGTCGTCGAAATCCTTTGGAAAAAAAGCTGTATTAGTATTAGACTTAAGATACATTTTGCGTTTTATGGTAAAATAAATCATAGTTTTCTTAGAAGAGAACGAACGGTTTTATCTACCTATTTCCAAAATAAGTCGTAAATTTTCGAAATAGGTAAGTACCAAGTAGGTAGCAAAGTAATTAATAACATCATGCTTAGAACGTGTGGAACTTACTTTTGCTAGTATTGCACTTTGAAATTTGTAAGTAGGTAACTATGTACCAATTACAACTTGAGTGGTTGGCGTCTGGACCCACTCTTCCAAAGACCTATTGATTGCCTAATAGATATTTTATTACCTTCAAATAATTGATTAAAGAAATAGGTACGAAATGTCTAACAAATCATGGCACGGACACTTGCGCCCCCGATTAGGTAAGTACCTACTTATGTTATGTATGTCAAAGCAAGCGGCCTTGGAGTTTGACAGAATATTCTTTTTTGCCACCGGCTCCAGCGCCTACCTAAGTAGGTACCTAATAGTAATTAAGTAACTCACACGCAACTACATGTCTGTCTATGTCTATCTGTAAATCTGCGGACAGGCTCAGTGACTAACCAAGGCCTTATCGGTAGTAGGTACTAGAAAACTATAATTTGTAATTAATGTGTATCAGTCACGCCGAAAAAATACCTATCTACTCTACCTAGGTACCGCCCAGGTACCCAAAGGTACCCAAAATCTATGTAGCAGGTGATTCTTTAACTCCTTAAATATCCATAATTAGCAACACATTGACTGTACGTGATAATAAAATGCGTGAATAAATAAGGTTAATTTTCATGTTATAATATCTGTGTATTATTGGAAGTTTTAAAAGTTATTCAACTATTTCTACCCGGCCGGAGATAGAGTACAGGTTTTCGGGTTAAAACCTAATAACAGTATAATTTTTTGTATGAAAAATCCTAACACCGGCCGCTGCAGTAGAGGTAACATTAACGTAGGTATGGGGTCACGTGCTTACCTAAATTACGCACAGTGGGTTGTTAATGTTGTTATGAGAAATTTAAGGACGTGGTGTTATTTTTCACGTGTTATTTTGTTAATTATGTTATAAAATGATAAGACTTAAAATTGTATTTACCTACAGTCAAGTGCAAAAATAAGTATCGAAAGAATCCGCTCATAAATATGTTACGACGTTCTTATTACACAGAATTAGAGTGCGCTCGCACTGGGACATATTTTTGAACATTTTTGTGTACACCTTATTTTGTCTTTGACTGTACATTAGTATAAATGGTAAACGAAAATACATTTTTTTTTAATTTTCACTGTTTAATTAATTGAATGATTTTTCTGAATAACCTAATAATACAGGTCACTTTAAAATGTTTATTTAGAAATGTTTCATAGGTAAAGGTTTTTGCTCCTTTCTTCTACATAAAATCACTGAACTGTTTACTTATTATTTTTGTCCATCACTGACACTTTAAAACCACTGTGGCCGGTATTAGGGCATTCACGGCCGAAGTTAGAGCATAACGGCTGTGTTTATGTTAAATTTTATTAAATTATATGATTTCCCATTAAATATCACATTCTAAAAACATCACTTTACTAGTAAGCCCCTAAAACCACACCTAACGACAATATCAGCGGCAGAAGTCAGAAAAACACTTAGGTGGCCGGAATTGCAGCATTTTACCCAATATGTAAATCAACCACGTTACCACGCCAACAAAATGGTCAAAGATGGTCAGTCGCAGCCAATCACAAGTCAAATTCCCAGCCAAACGGCGTGCGTCCGCGCACCTCGGCGTTCGGCGAGCGGCTGAAGAGCCATTTTTGCACGTATCATACTCAATTTGGTACAGCGTGTGTGTATTTATGCGTGAATAAATAAGGTTCATTTTCATGTCATAATATCTGAGTATTATTCGATCTTTTAAAAGTTATTCAACGATTTCTACAGGTGGCCGGAGTTACAGCACTTTACCCCTCTTCAAGGTCATTACTTTGCCCCACTAGTGGATAAAACACGTTTTCCTGGCTAGTTTTGACCGATAAAAGAGCGCTTTCCGAGCTAGTGAGGAGAAAAGTTTTTTTCTATTGTGGTATGGAACCCTAAAAGTGATGACACGCTAAATGATCAAGTTGACACATACCTTTGGTTTCTGCGTGACAGCTCTTCTCGACAGGCAGGTTTTTTATCTCTTGTATTTTAGGTATTAGACGTAGGAGAGGAGTGTAACTTTGAGAATCAAAATACAAAGAGTTTTAACAGCTCATCAGCATCTGAAACAAAAGACGCATTCTTTATAATATCATATCCTGTTACTGTTAATTATTGAATGTCCTCAAACTTCAGGTACTAGTACCTGTTTAGGTATTCAAGACTTACCTTAATGGTCTGTCGCTTTTCAATTAATTAATTACAGGCCGCCCATAGGTGAATTTCCAGTTGATCCATTTCAACAGTAAGGTCTGTAGCTTGAATTTGTCAAAAATCAACTTCTTTAGAATTGGAAGTATTCAGGTGACTTCTACTCATAATCGCAGGCTCTTTCGAACCTAGTAGGAGAAAAAAAAACTTTAACAAATGTTTTTAAAGTACCTACCTACCTACATTTTTCAAACTTTTTTTATTTAAGTAAATAATACATACAATTATGTTATGCAATTATGCATGTTAGCCGTGTGGTGACGGCAGTAGGAATACATTTGTCACCACCCCAACTCCTCCTGCGGGTGTCGTAAGAGTCGACTAAGGGATGTGTCACTGACCATTGTAGATTGATGATGGGCAGCAGCGTCATCATAGTGGACACATTACTGCGATCGCCAATCCGCTTGAAAGTGCCAATCGCGTGGTGATTATGGGCATTTACCTCCTAATGCGTCTATACGCATAGTTAATAGGAGAGGCCTACGTCCAGCAGTGGACTAACATAGGCTGATGATGATGATACAATTATGTATACAAAATGTAGTCTAAGAGTTAGCCACGTAAATAGGTGTGCAATAACCTAACCAACGAAAATTGCGCGCTGAAATCCGACAAGTGGGTTCTTATAGGAGTCCAAAAATGAATATGCAAAAATTAACACCAAAACCCACCGTTGAACAGCTGCCAGACGCCCGGATAATTAAAGTCGATGGCAAGACACAACAACTACAAAAGGTAGGTAGTAGGTAGGTAGGTAGGTACTCGCCGCCCGCCGCGCCGCTCGCTTCTACAGCCGGTGGCGCAAATAAATTCGCACGTAACAATCCC
>JALPQI010031495.1:0-34762 GCA_025490895.1 Thaumatotibia leucotreta
TGGATTTCTTTCAGAAAACATGACAAATTATTATAATGAAGACGAAAAAGTATATGTAGATGCTGTTCTGCTAGGGCAGGCAGTGCCTATTTGCCTATATGGAGTGCACGCCGCTGAGGAGTAGTAGAGAAGTATCTTAGGCCACACTCAGTGTAGGTACATAGTTACTAAGGTTCCATTGTTGACTGTCCATCCCCATGCAGAACCTGATCCCTAAGATTTACAATGATCTATCCGCAGAAATAAAAAGCGCGAAGTCCATAAACGGCCCATCTCTTCTCTAGTAGGTACCTACCTACCAAGTACGAATCGTACAGGGTTAACAGTGTCTAAATGTTAATTTTTCCAAATAACAAACTAAATGCAGTGTTCAAAAGTAATCAGAAATTACAACGCCAAAGTCGCCAAATAACAACCGGTAGATACCTACTAGGCAAAGCCGCTTCAGACGTCAAAGACATTGCCGACAAAGTAAGATAAACAGACAATTATGCAACCTATAACATTGATCGCTAAGTGCACATTTCTGTGACGCAATGTTCCTAGCGGTTCGTTTGACTGAGACTTGGTCGTCGAAATCCTTTGGAAAAAAAGCTGTATTAGTATTAGACTTAAGATACATTTTGCGTTTTATGGTAAAATAAATCATAGTTTTCTTAGAAGAGAACGAACGGTTTTATCTACCTATTTCCAAAATAAGTCGTAAATTTTCGAAATAGGTAAGTACCAAGTAGGTAGCAAAGTAATTAATAACATCATGCTTAGAACGTGTGGAACTTACTTTTGCTAGTATTGCACTTTGAAATTTGTAAGTAGGTAACTATGTACCAATTACAACTTGAGTGGTTGGCGTCTGGACCCACTCTTCCAAAGACCTATTGATTGCCTAATAGATATTTTATTACCTTCAAATAATTGATTAAAGAAATAGGTACGAAATGTCTAACAAATCATGGCACGGACACTTGCGCCCCCCGATTAGGTAAGTACCTACTTATGTTATGTATGTCAAAGCAAGCGGCCTTGGAGTTTGACAGAATATTCTTTTTTGCCACCGGCTCCAGCGCCTACCTAAGTAGGTACCTAATAGTAATTAAGTAACTCACACGCAACTACATGTCTGTCTATGTCTATCTGTAAATCTGCGGACAGGCTCAGTGACTAACCAAGGCCTTATCGGTAGTAGGTACTAGAAAACTATAATTTGTAATTAATGTGTATCAGTCACGCCGAAAAAATACCTATCTACTCTACCTAGGTACCGCCCAGGTACCCAAAGGTACCCAAAATCTATGTAGCAGGTGATTCTTTAACTCCTTAAATATCCATAATTAGCAACACATTGACTGTACGTGATAATAAAATGCGTGAATAAATAAGGTTAATTTTCATGTTATAATATCTGTGTATTATTGGAAGTTTTAAAAGTTATTCAACTATTTCTACCCGGCCGGAGATAGAGTACAGGTTTTCGGGTTAAAACCTAATAACAGTATAATTTTTTGTATGAAAAATCCTAACACCGGCCGCTGCAGTAGAGGTAACATTAACGTAGGTATGGGGTCACGTGCTTACCTAAATTACGCACAGTGGGTTGTTAATGTTGTTATGAGAAATTTAAGGACGTGGTGTTATTTTTCACGTGTTATTTTGTTAATTATGTTATAAAATGATAAGACTTAAAATTGTATTTACCTACAGTCAAGTGCAAAAATAAGTATCGAAAGAATCCGCTCATAAATATGTTACGACGTTCTTATTACACAGAATTAGAGTGCGCTCGCACTGGGACATATTTTTGAACATTTTTGTGTACACCTTATTTTGTCTTTGACTGTACATTAGTATAAATGGTAAACGAAAATACATTTTTTTTTTAATTTTCACTGTTTAATTAATTGAATGATTTTTCTGAATAACCTAATAATACAGGTCACTTTAAAATGTTTATTTAGAAATGTTTCATAGGTAAAGGTTTTTGCTCCTTTCTTCTACATAAAATCACTGAACTGTTTACTTATTATTTTTGTCCATCACTGACACTTTAAAACCACTGTGGCCGGTATTAGGGCATTCACGGCCGAAGTTAGAGCATAACGGCTGTGTTTATGTTAAATTTTATTAAATTATATGATTTCCCATTAAATATCACATTCTAAAAACATCACTTTACTAGTAAGCCCCTAAAACCACACCTAACGACAATATCAGCGGCAGAAGTCAGAAAAACACTTAGGTGGCCGGAATTGCAGCATTTTACCCAATATGTAAATCAACCACGTTACCACGCCAACAAAATGGTCAAAGATGGTCAGTCGCAGCCAATCACAAGTCAAATTCCCAGCCAAACGGCGTGCGTCCGCGCACCTCGGCGTTCGGCGAGCGGCTGAAGAGCCATTTTTGCACGTATCATACTCAATTTGGTACAGCGTGTGTGTATTTATGCGTGAATAAATAAGGTTCATTTTCATGTCATAATATCTGAGTATTATTCGATCTTTTAAAAGTTATTCAACGATTTCTACAGGTGGCCGGAGTTACAGCACTTTACCCCTCTTCAAGGTCATTACTTTGCCCCACTAGTGGATAAAACACGTTTTCCTGGCTAGTTTTGACCGATAAAAGAGCGCTTTCCGAGCTAGTGAGGAGAAAAGTTTTTTTCTATTGTGGTATGGAACCCTAAAAGTGATGACACGCTAAATGATCAAGTTGACACATACCTTTGGTTTCTGCGTGACAGCTCTTCTCGACAGGCAGGTTTTTTATCTCTTGTATTTTAGGTATTAGACGTAGGAGAGGAGTGTAACTTTGAGAATCAAAATACAAAGAGTTTTAACAGCTCATCAGCATCTGAAACAAAAGACGCATTCTTTATAATATCATATCCTGTTACTGTTAATTATTGAATGTCCTCAAACTTCAGGTACTAGTACCTGTTTAGGTATTCAAGACTTACCTTAATGGTCTGTCGCTTTTCAATTAATTAATTACAGGCCGCCCATAGGTGAATTTCCAGTTGATCCATTTCAACAGTAAGGTCTGTAGCTTGAATTTGTCAAAAATCAACTTCTTTAGAATTGGAAGTATTCAGGTGACTTCTACTCATAATCGCAGGCTCTTTCGAACCTAGTAGGAGAAAAAAAAACTTTAACAAATGTTTTTAAAGTACCTACCTACCTACATTTTTCAAACTTTTTTTATTTAAGTAAATAATACATACAATTATGTTATGCAATTATGCATGTTAGCCGTGTGGTGACGGCAGTAGGAATACATTTGTCACCACCCCCCAACTCCTCCTGCGGGTGTCGTAAGAGTCGACTAAGGGATGTGTCACTGACCATTGTAGATTGATGATGGGCAGCAGCGTCATCATAGTGGACACATTACTGCGATCGCCAATCCGCTTGAAAGTGCCAATCGCGTGGTGATTATGGGCATTTACCTCCTAATGCGTCTATACGCATAGTTAATAGGAGAGGCCTACGTCCAGCAGTGGACTAACATAGGCTGATGATGATGATACAATTATGTATACAAAATGTAGTCTAAGAGTTAGCCACGTAAATAGGTGTGCAATAACCTAACCAACGAAAATTGCGCGCTGAAATCCGACAAGTGGGTTCTTATAGGAGTCCAAAAATGAATATGCAAAAATTAACACCAAAACCCACCGTTGAACAGCTGCCAGACGCCCGGATAATTAAAGTCGATGGCAAGACACAACAACTACAAAAGGTAGGTAGTAGGTAGGTAGGTAGGTACTCGCCGCCCGCCGCGCCGCTCGCTTCTACAGCCGGTGGCGCAAATAAATTCGCACGTAACAATCCCGGTACAATTTTATTAATTCTCGAGGCATGCGGTTTTAATTATGTTTCATTTAATTTATAAAAAGAAGTAAAGTTAAGATCAGCGCCGAGAAAGTACCTACCTGATAATCAAATTATTTCTGAACTTCCAATAAAATTCACATATGCCTGTCACAATGGCACCATCTAAATCGGAACATTTTTAGGCTGGTTTTGTTATCGCGCGGACGCTCTCCGCATGGAGCGCTCTCCACACTCGGACGAGACGCGAAGGCGGGCTAGGGGGAGGCGGGCGTTTGCTCTGTCAAACAGTGTGTGTTGACAGGCAAACGCCCGCCTCCCCCGTACCTGCCTTCGCCTCTCATCCGAGAGTGTGGACGCACGGTTATTATTAGTATTAACGCCATTTGCACACCGACGCAGGGAACTGCGAATCCAAAACGATTCGTAGGAATCGTCGTATCGTGCTGAGCTCAGCGTGCATTGTTCGCGCTTGCACTCCGACGCTGTCAGCATGATACTAAAAAACATGTGCAGATGATCTGCGCGGATCGACCCACACAGACGGTCCGCGTGATATTGAAACCAGCCTTAAGGGAGATTCACTAGATGACATGACTAAATGAAAGAATCCATTTCCTTTGCCCCTGGCCAGCGAGCGCCTCCTTTCCCATATTATAAGTTATGCGGTACGTGCGATAAACGCGTGAAGACCGTACCTATAGCCCGATCTACTTGTACCTACCTACCTACGTACCACTACCACCGGCTCAAAGTAATGGTAGTAACTACTGCGAATTTTCTCCCCACTAGTTACCGCCAAACATGGTACTGGTAACTACACTGTCCATACTAGTTGCCACTACACACGCAGTTACCACTGGAACAAAATTGGCGGTAACAGTGGAAATATCCGTTTTATACTTACTGTAATTCTTTATGTGTACTTACCTATTCTTAATGTTTGTTATTGTAAAATAAAGTAGAATAAGATCTGCCTTTATTTATTTTACCATTCCTCGTAAATTAGATAAAAACATTCTAACAAACTGTTAAGGCCCGTCCAGAGATTCGCCGAATGTAGGCGAATGCCCATAGTAAGTTCATGCGTCGTTAGTGATTAACTATGGGCATTCGCCTACATTCGGCGAGTCTCTGGACGGGCCTTAAAATGTGTCAGCACACATGCTCCAAAGCATGCATATCGAATGCCAGTAACGAACATTCGCATGCGAAACGATGCGAACTCTGTAGAAAGCCAGAATTTCGCATGCAAACGCGACGGTGTGCAAACGACGTGAATTCGCCTAGGTACAAGGAAATACAAAACATTTTCAAGTTGTTTATTGCGTTCATGTTGTACATAAAACAAAAGAAGTGTTACATTAGTGGTGATAACTTGATAAGTTACAAACATGAACCCTGCATGGGCATAGTAATTACTTAATTATTTTGTTTCCACAACGCTAAAGAGTGCCATACACAATCGATCGCGGACTAGCCGCACACGGCGGATTCGTCGTTACGTTCCTCTACGTCCACATTCTCGGACGAGAGGCGAAGACGGGCATTTGACGGGTAAACGCCTGCCTTCGGCTCTCGCACGCGAGTGAATTGCCACCATTACGTCAAAAATGAATCGTTGATCATGATCACAAACAGCCGTACACATTCGATTTATCGTTACTATCGATCGTTCGACTCCCGCATTCACTTACACGCTCGATCCATCTGTACGATAAATAGGTAGGTTTGTTGCGACCGATTGTTCGTTATGACACGGGCCAATACCTCGTGTCAGCCTGGGTAATCGTCAAGGGACCCCCGGCACAATTAACTCGCCAATTGTATCAGAAAATCTGATTGGTGTCAATCTCTTTCTAAGTATTAATAATTTTCGCCTCCAAAACTTGCCCCGTCTGAACGCTCCTTAAAATTAAATCGATTTGAACACAAATGACAAACCTCCATTGCAAATATTATCGTAAAATATGTATGATCGATTGCAAATTAATTACAAATACAATCAATACCATCGCACTATTTACAATATTGGAAAACAATAACATTTATTCTTTAACTGGTCCTCTGTACTAATTATCCGAACGCACGCGGCACGCATCTGCTGGCGCTGGACGCTGGCAACACCTAGTTAGTTTTTGTTTTGTTTGTTTTGGTTAGTCGTGGTTATTTACTAAAAGTTATTAGATTTTCGTGTATTTCAGTGAAATATCAGTTAGTTTGCCTTGTGCATAGTGTTTGTGTGTTTGCAATTAAGTGTAAATGTGAAAATATCTGTGAAACTTGTGAGATTGTTCGTCTGTCGGCACAAATGGAATTAAGAAATAACCTAACATGTAAGTGATTTTCATCTTTATTTCACTCATTTTTATCGCCGGACTACTTCTATTACGTCCAAACGTAATACATTACTGTTTTCCGACGGTTTCTGTCGAATTATTCGTATTTTAGGATAATAAACTACTGTTTACTATCAATTCAAGGTTAATGCCCGCCATTTGTCGCCAACGTCAGATGTGTTTATCTTCTTACTACAGATTAACCATACAGATTGCCCACTTTATTTTTTTATTTATTTTTTACCTCTTTTCAAAATCAAATTGACCGACTCAAAAACTAGCCAGAGGGGTTTATATGGATCCCAAATGTCGCCTGGCAACGGCTTATTCGTATCTTTTTAGCCACCCTGTATATCTCTGATGACTCCTCTCTGGACGGCCAGTTAAGGTAAGCTAGAACTAAGAGTCCTACGGGTCCTCTTGGGGATCCACTCCAACCAACGAAGACACGCCGGAGGCGGGGACCCTGACCGACCGAATGCTTCAAGTTTAAAAGTTGGAGTGTTAATAGTACTCTTCCTGATTAAATTTTGCTTGAGTGCTAGAATAAAATTCTAGAGCACAGTTAATAATCCAATTGTTAAACCCAACACGTATAATCTTATTTGCAGTTTCGATGACCATGCGAACACACTGAGCAGCACAAAAGATTTTATACTAACTTTTAATATCGGAATTTAAGGTAATCAATATTATATCTTTATATTTATCCAATCCGTTGGTATTAGAACTAAAATCGAATGATGCGATAAAAATAGGTTCAACATAAGTAAGTAACGTAACTCAAAATCCACGCAAAAATTACCACCGAAACAAAATGGGAGCTGAATGAAACCAAAGCGTATAGTCAAAGGTATCCCGTGACAACCAGTCTTTCGCAGTTGATTTTTTCTATGGTAAGCACATCTGTTACGACATTGTGGGATTAGTCAAAGGTATTTTGTTATGGAATATATGCAATCTCATCTAACAATATGAATACATTTAAGAAAGTTCGTCCGAAGCAAAAGAATCAAAATCTTTAACATCTTGGGAGTGAGTAGAAAAACTAATTTATTTTACCCGAGCATTTACGACGGTAGAAAGTCTGTACCTGGCTATTCCTCGGCAATGTTATGAGCGGTCATAGTCACCGGCTGCCACTAAATTTGTCGTTGTGCCGCCGCAAAACTTAACCAACGCTGATATTGGCACAATATTGCGGGCCAGTTGTGTCGCCGCGGTGGACTCGAAACTTTTCAATTTCGCTGCAGGCACGACGCCAGTAGCCGTACCATGAATTGTCAAGTCCATACGTAAAGCACGCCATCGCGCTCTCACCAATAAATAAGTGCGAGAGCGATAGAACTCTTTACGTATCAAGTTAAACCTATCGTAACTGAAAGTTGCAAAGTCATGGTACGGCTACTGAATCGAGGCTTTTGACTGCGTTAAACACCTTGCCTATTTTGGGACATACAACTGGACGACCAATTGAACAACACATCTTTTTTTTAATAATTTTACGCTTTTGAGTATTGAAGGTGGTATTATATAAAACTGTCTACCTATGCAGTTAGAAAATTCATTAAAATTTGTTATGCACGCTGCACATATCAGAAATTAAGTAGTCACTTAGCACTAGCAAGACAAGCCTTATTTCCGTGCTCGTTTCATGTATGAGTGCCCCAAGATATCGATTCGAAGAAATTCGATCATATATTTCGGTGTATCATTAACCAAATTCAAGATTCTATACCTGTTTGTACTAAAATAATGAAAGACGGAGCGGACGACATTCAGGGCTAAGACCCTCGTCCTGAAACTACGTAATATAATTAATTACCTACTCTTACAAAAGTTTCCGTGCCATCTAAATTGATTTATATTACCTCTCATTAGGGAATATAGCCGTCACCCTTTATAAATTAACGAGACCATTACTTATTCTCAAACATAACGGAGATGGTAGATCAAGAAATGGGCGGTTTGAAATGAATGAAATCCCTCGCGGGGATTCAATAAAACGATGATTAAGTTTCGCTTACAATAAAAAATTCTAATGGTAGTATTTCTTTTCCTATTCGGAAAATTTGATTTTCTACTGTATATAACAGGATCACCGGGAGTCGCTGGAGGCAGGTCGCTTCCAACCGGTGTACATATCGGGGTCCAAAGGGGAAGCTAATGTTATGAAGCTGTGGCTGTGGACGTCTTACATTATGGCTGCAATGGTGATGATGAAAACTTTGGAAATCGCATGTTCACCCTTAACTACATTTAACACTTATTTGATTCAAATAAATACTCACCAATTACATACACATATACAAACTTACCTAGACAGTACCTCATATTGAAGTTATGTTTAAGAGCTACACAACCGATATCCAAAGAAAAATAACCAAATTTTATTTTTCAGGAAGATCAGGTTCAATTGCTGGGCCGAGTACCAACACGTATTTTTGTAAGTCATGGTTTCTAACACTAGATTTTGCTACCTATCTGTTATGGTTTCCAAAACCTCCATACTGACCCATTTGGATTGATCACCCTGTATATTCCCCAGAAACTTCTACTATGTCGAATTGTGTTAGATGTTTCAATACAATTTATATATTTATATTTATGCCACTTCTGTCCGTCTAACATCACAGACTTTACCTACTAATTTATTATCTACGACATTACCTTGTACGAGGGTGGGTAAATATGAAAATTACGAAGGAAATGAATGTATGTAGATACATACAAATCTATATACCTATGTGAAGCGCATCAGTGCAGCTTCTACATACACGGTCTCAGAGAAAATTTGTCAAATGCACGAGCAATAGTAATTAGAACCCCCACAAATGTTTGTCGCTCTCGTCGTATTTTACTCGCGTTGTCTGGCTTAGGAATTAGCAAAAGCGGAACAGAATCCATAAATACTAATAGAATGTATTAATATATATAGACTGTTGCACTAAAACTTAATACATTCTTCAGAACAGATGATGTTTTTTAGGCGTGTTAGAAATTTCATACTTTAACGACAAACGGATCTTAATCGCGTAAACTTACGTTTAATTTTATCCTGACATTTCGGGCATGACGTGAGTCTGCCTGCGACCACGGGTGTCGTTACATGCCCGAAAGTTTACGCGATGAGACCGTTCGAAAAAACAACTATCGGTACAATGATTCCCGAATCAACCTCCCACGTGTCGGATATCTCGTGAGCCAAGTCTAGGTATTTACTGGCTTTGTCCTTCTCGGCCTTCACTAGGTTCTCGTCAGGGGGATGGTGATGTTGATAAGCATTGCCCGGCGTTGCGATCTATCTATCAGCACGATATCAGGCTTATTGGCTACAATAGTCCTGTCCGTGATGATAGATCAATCCCAATAGAGCGTGGCACGACCATTTTCGAGAACTGCCGCAGGTGTGTATTGAAGCCCACAAGGCTGTATTGAAGATCAAGCTGCTGGTGTATCATTCTGGCTACGAAGTTGTGTCTGTGCAAGTACTTGGTGTTAACAATCTGAGAACAACCGGAAATAATATGCCTGAGTGACTCACCGGGGCGGCGGCATGCCCGACAAATGTCGACCGTACTGTTCTTGGGATATATATTACCTCGCCCGCAATTGCACAGGCAAGGTTTCTCCGAAGAGGTCTACGAATCGTAGCTATTTCACCGACGCGAGCAGATCTTCATCAGGTCCTGTGAGGGCCTTATAGAACCGCCCGTGTAGCTCCTTGGTCTTCCATACCACCCTGCGGCCCTCGGTGCTTAGTACCACAGGTTTAAGCCATTTCTCTTTTGCCAAGGAGAGCGGCGTGAGGTTCCGGTTTACTGCTACCACACCACGACGCATCCCGCACTCATTGTTAAGAAAATAGTTTCTAACCTCCTTATTCATAAACGTCTGTTAACTTAACAAGCCACTAATAATTGTTTGTCCCTCTTGCTCTTATGGACACATTGTTAAGACCGAAAGGGACAAACAATTATTAGCGGCTTGGTAAGTTAGCAGACGTTTATGAATAAGGGGGTAAGATTGTACACCCAGCGGTTGTGGAGGTTTTTGCCATTTAAGAACCCGCGGCCCCCACACCTCCGTGGGATGTAGGTAAATCAATCCCATAATTATATTTCATTGTTAATATGTCTTACGATAGTTTGAATTCAATTATTATAAACTTCTTTTGTTTTTGTATTAAGAGCAGCCCAGATACGGATTATGAGAACGTAAAAAGTATAGGATAGGAGTTAAGTAGACTTAGTGAGTGCACAATATTCCTTAAGAACTTCTTTTACATTGGTCTAATAAAAAGTATCAATAAATCTACATGCTAGGGATTTTGCGCAGTCACTGCCTTTCTATTCTATTGGCAAGGGTCCAGCGGGTAAGCGGGATCAAATCTCGAGATCTTGTAAATGTAGCGATTCCGAATCCATTGCTCTACAAAAAATATCTTAAAAACTAGCGCTTAGTAAGTATTTACTCATAATAAACAGGAAAAACCAATTAAACTAAAGAAGAATAATCTGATTCTATTCATTATTTAAAAGGAACTCTGCCTAATGTTGCTGTTGGAATAAACAAGTAGCAACCTCAATAACCTAAATTGTGTAAGTACCTACAATGAGACTAGCGTATTTACATATATGGCTTCTGGCCAATACTCACTCGGAGTATAGTTTTTGGAAACATCCCGGAAAAAAGTGATTCAGTTCTGCAAGAGCCTACTTTACCGTTAGCTAACAATTGTTATTTAAGTTACAATCCGAAATTTAGGACTTTTATTTTCATAAGTCATCAATCAACTATTTAAAATAAAATCCTATTTTAATATGTAGGTAGAAAGACATTTTTTTTGCTTATAAACGGTGACGTGACGTAAAATTCAGTACGATTTCTAATATAATTAAAATTAGTCAGTGAGTTCAGTTCGTTTTAGAATAGACCGTCCAGCGCCAGGCGTCAGGCAAAGCTCGTAAATGCGATCCTACAAAAAGCTATTAAAACTTTGAATAACGAGTATCCTTTGGCAGATTAAGCCAGATGATCCAATAAAATGCATGCAGGTTTTATCTAAGCGAAGGAATCCCTCTGTGTTTGAATTGCAGTTTGTGTTGTATTGAATTGCCGATACTGAAGCCAGGCGACGCGTAACTAAAAATCCATTTTCCACGAGTTCGGCACACAGTACTATTATTGGATTTGTGCATAGGAGTTTAAAGAATAGAATAGTTTCGTTTTGCTTTGGTTTTCTGAAAATGACACCCGACCTGGCTTTTGCTCTATAGGAATAAAAATATTTTTTTTTAATAATCCGAAAATATCCACTAGAATCTTGCTACCATGAAACTGTGAAATAATAACAATATATTTTTAGATTTCATAGTTAATGTAACGTTGACGACTTACAAATATTTTTAGGGTTCCGTAACTCAAAAGGAAAAACGGAACCCTTATAGGATCACTCGCGTGTCTGTCTGTCAGTCCCTCAGTTACAGCCGATCGCTCCGAAACTACTAGACCGATTGAATTGAACATATTTATGTGCCAAATATATCGGCCACATTTCAGTTCAAATTTGGTGACCTAACGTTGGGCGTGGAGCGTAAATAAATTAATTTTAAATATGATGGCTACTTTTGGGGGAAAATTAAAAAAAAAGTTTTGTTAACTGAAACCAAATGAAAGGTTAGTCGGAGGTTTTTTAATATTGCATTTTCTTTTTATTATTGGAAGATAAATAATATTAAAGTCATTAAAATTTACTGAAGATCTATAATTGTACCTATGTTTAAGAATTAAATTATTTTGATTTGATTTGTATTTGATATAAAAATAGGTTAAATATGACCACCCCCCTTTCTCCGAAACTAACTTAATATTTTGCTCAAATTACAGAAAATTGTTCCTTATGTAATGTACACATTAGTAAATAAAACAATATTATTAATGTCGCTAAAAAAGTATTGTATTGTACGACGCAATATGCGCTATCAAAAACAGTTGAGAATCTATCCACATTCCAGTGCATCCATTCATTGTCGGCGTTTCCGAGCGCTGCTAGCTTTATGGCTTGTGACCATTGCGTTGCTTTCGTTCAGAGTATAACTTGATCCCAAGACTCATTAATACGTTACCTAATCAAAGATCACATTAGGCACAACTGCCCGACATTGCAAACCGTATTCCGTGCGGTGCTCAGCAGAAAACGAAAAAAATAAACAAACTTACATTATTCAATAATCACTCAATTTCAGAACACAATTTTGGCCTTATCGCCAACTTAAAACCTTAAAAATTGCGTTCACATACATTTTTTGGTATGCTTATGAAAGTCTGCTATATGTATATATATATTTTTCGTTTTCTACTGACGTATACCATATACAGGGCGTCCTAAAGCTATGGGACATGAAGGGGAAGTACCTTAAATATCGTAGATAGAACGTCGAGAAAAAAAAAACAAGTTTCAAAATAAAATAAAGTCTTCTTTCAGCAAAATATCCTATCTACGATATTTAAGGTACTTCCCCTTCATGTCCCATAACTTTGGGACACCCTGTTTACAGGGTAAAAATAGTAAGTCAGGGACTGTAAAACGCCAACTTTCATTCATTTAAAATTGATCTGTGGTATCTAAAGATCAGTTTAACGTAACAACACGGGTTGAAGTAGCTACTCTCACTGTACTTACTAACTATTTAATTTGACCCTTTATGTACCTACTTATTTAGTAAGCTCGCCTCCGGCCAATAAGTTTACGTTTGGAATCAAGAAATTGCCTCGCTAAATATTTTGTTATTTTTCCAAACGTCCGTTATAGGGTTATGAAAATATTGTAGTATGTGTTGCAGTGTTATTGTTTTAGATAATTGTTTCAGGATATTGTTCAACCGTATTAAGAATATTTGAACTATTTATAAAATATACATTTAATGGCAAACAAACACGTTGTTATTTGTAATTTGTTTGTATTTTTTACTTACTTACGGTATTTGGTAATAGAATATTTAGGTATTTAAATCAATATAAACTACCAATTTTCGGGTAGTTATAACATGTAAATACATTTTAGTTTTGCATGGTGGTTAACTAAACTAGGTATTAAACCAAAGAACCACTCTACAATACTATACAAAGATTTATAGAAAGAATAGGATTCGCGCACACACACGCGTTTTATCAGACATACCAGAATATAAGTAGTCGCATTTTTTCGCTTCACAATATAAGTACAGAAAAATGTTGTCTAAAATCGTTAGTGTCGGTTTCAAGACCCCCGAAAAAAGATACCGCATTATGATAATACATTCAGCCATGGAAATATCAAGCCAAACACCTCAATAACTATTTTATGCAACGAAGCATAATTTGAATAATAATTTTCCTGAGAAATAAAAAACCAGCAAGTAAGGCTTATTCTAATTATGCCGAGGTCAGTCGTCGACAATCATAAAAGTGATAAAGCCCGGATTAAACCCTCAATAATAAACGCGTAGTAAAATGTAAAAAATATTTTCCTTGCGGAGGCAGCTTATTGTGCCGTGCAGTAAAGCTTGTGGTGGGGCAGAGAAAGGGCAGAGAATATTATTAAATACTTATTATTTTGTGCGTAGATTAAAGAGCATTAAATATAAATGCACTTAACAGTGCACCTGAATCAATTAATATTAGGAATGAAATGTTAACAAAATTCATCGCCTGAATGGAATACATCATAAAATATTTTAAAATAAAAATTAAACCGCCTTCAAAAATTCGCCCGAACTAAAAAGTAAAAAATAACTTTAGTTCCTACCTCTTAGGATTTCCTACCCAAACCTTTAAACCTTTTAGCCTATTCATTGAAATAAAATAGTATGGCTAGGTATCCTACAGATTTCTTAGAAGTCGGTGCCAAGCCAAATACGCTCATAGGTATATATTAGATAGAGCTTTGTAACTTACTGTCACTCCGATTATGCTTTTATCAACAGAATGGTCTTGCCTCAGTCATTTTGATGAAAGCATAACCGGAGTGACAGTAAGTTACAAAGCTCTACCAAATACATATACTCGCGAAGTGAACATATTTTTCTTGGCACCGACTTCTAAGAAATCTGTAGGATACCTAGCCATACTATTTTATTTCAATGAATAGGCTAAAAGGTTTAAAGGTTTGGGTAGGAAATCCTAAGAGGTAGGAACTAAAGTTATTTTTTACTTTTTAGTTCGGGCGAATTTTTGAAGGCGGTTTAATTTTTATTTTAAAATATTTTATTTTTTGCTCTTTAGTAGTTTAATTTATATAAAATCGTTATTTAGTATGCTCTAACTACTTGTAATTAGAATGTACTGCACTGTAGTAGGCCAGAAAACCTGAACTGGCTAACTTACCTACCTATAGGAATATACAACCAACTGTCTGTGCGATATTCAAAGAATTATCCCATTATCAAGGAGTTATACATTGTATCATCAGCAGGTATGAGTCATTTCAAAGATTATAGGCCTTAGCATGCTTATATTATTTAAAGAATCACTAACCGCTAACCAACATGTCATAACTACGAAGCAAACACTTGAATAGATCTCGAAAATGAATGACAGTTGTTAAATTCAAAGAATTATCCTCCAACTCCTAATCGTTAAGGAGTTATACCTTTCATCATCAGCTCACCAACAGGAGACTATGACCACCTAAAGGCAAATACTCGAATAGCTTCCAAAATACATGAAATATGATATATTTAAAGAATTATCCCCCAACTCCTAATCTCTAAAGAGTTGTACCTTCTATCATCAGCTCATCAACATGAAAGGATGACCACCTAAAGGCAAATACTCAAATAGCTTCCAAAATACAAGAAATATGTTATATTTAAAGAATTATCCCCCAACTCCTAATTGCTAAGGAGTTGTACCTTCCATCATCAGATCACCAACTTAAGACGTTCATGACTAGACGCAAATACTTCATTAGTCTTCGAAAATAAATGAAAAATGTCATGTGTGCCTACAACATTTGAAGAGTTCCCTCGATTTCTCCAGGATCCCATCATCAGATTGGGATTTGGTGACAATGGGACCAACTAGAAGGTATACCCTTTCAAACAAAAAAAGAATTTTTCAAATCGGTCCACGCGTCTTCGAGTAATCGGGGAACATACATAAAAAAAAAAAAAAAGATTTCGACGAATTGTTAACCTCCTCCTTTTTGAAGTCGGTTAAAAATAGGTAACCTAAGTAAGTACCTATATGTATAGGTGCGTCGATTTAAAGAAAAATGTACATAGTTAAAGGGCTTAAAGAAATCAAAATTTAACGTCACGCTTTTATGTTACGATGTTAGGTACTCATCTAGTTTATAACTAACTTTAGTAACATCGTGGAAATGTTCCTGATTTTTGTTTTCATTAAAGCATTAATATGTACGGTGCAGGGGTGCAGATAATGTGATTAAAGTTATTTTTTTTCCCATAGTAAATGTATGAAAAAAAAAATATTTTAATCTTTTTTTGGACGTTGCCGTAAGTTGACTCCTAAGAAACTATTGGTACTGGATAGGAATGGAATCGATTGACATAAAAACATTAAACGTGAAATAAATAATTTTTAATTTTCATACAATTTGTATGGGAATTTTAAATCTCGATTTGTGGCTTTTCTAGCCGAAAAATTTTTTTTGGTCCCATACAAGCTTTTGATCTTGAACAGAAACAAGTACGATTGGCATAAAAAAAAGTTTGTCAAAAATGACCATTTTCTCGCACCCTGTATGTTTTTTTCAAAATCTGTAAACACCTTTCTTCATCAATTTAAAATCGCGGGAAGGTCTCCTAAGACCATTTTCGCGTAGCAAAACGGAATCTGGTAGCTGCCCTCACTGATCCAAAATCTTTTTTCACTCTGTATAATGTCTAAAATACGTACAGAAGAAGACACAACTGTTTACATTTTCACTGGCGTATGTATACAATAAACACTATGTAACTCAATTTGTTTCATTTGGTTCCATGAGACTGATTAGTCACGCAGATAATATTCTGTTGTCATAATCCAAATCAAATGTAAACAGATTATTCGAGCGTTCACGCTCCAAGGGCAAATATTATACATGAATACTTAGGTACTATCGATATAATATTATTACCTAGTTAGAAAAGTGTAAGTAAGCTTTAACGAAGTAATTGAAATCAAATATAAACGGCAGTTAATGATGAAATAATTGAAGCCTAATAAAACATAATCAATAACTTATATTACCAGCCAGCCGTGGCTTACATACGATGTGCCATACTGTTGGATAACGTTCCTGATTGGCTAGGTGAGATACAGTCAAAGACAAAATAAGGTGTTTACAAAAATTTTCAAAAATATGTCCCAATGTACTCTAATTCTATGTAATAAGAACGTCGTACCATATTTATGAGCGGATTCTTTCAATACTTATTTTTGCACTTGACTGTACCATTTTGCAATCGTATTCCTATGCTAAGTAATAGATGTATGAGGATGACGGATTCGTACGAAAAGGCACTTGACCACTTCCATAGATTATTATGGCCACGTGACTTATCGCTTATCGTATACGATTGCAGAATGGCATCTTGGCCATACAGCCTGCTGACATCCCTTTGTGGAAAGTCTTCCCTAGCAGCCACTAAATCAATTTCCAGCCCGCGAAGGTTCTGTGGTAGGTTGGGACTTCTTTTCACACGCCGTTTTGCATGTCCCAGTTCCCAGTTATGCTCAATGGAGTACATGACAAGGCTTCAAGCTGTCCACTGAATTTTTCGAATTCCAGCGTCAGCAAATATTATTAATTTATAATATTGTGTATTGTGTCTCCCTTATTCATAAACTTCTCCTAACTTAACAAGCCGCTAAGTATTGGCTGTCCCTTTCGGTGTTATAGACATATTGATAAGATTTAAAGGGACGAACAATACTTAGCAGCTCGCTAAGTTAGGAGATATTTATAAATAAGGGGGTTAGGCGTTATCATCCATTAGCAATAAATTTTAATCCAACCTCCGGCGTTGCTAAACTTGGTATTTTTTCTTTGTTATATGACATCTAATATTTAAATTTATCTTTGGGTTAAATTCTGAGGCTCTAAGTGTATTATTACAGAAAGTGATTGCATTATCTGAAGAAGATTTTTTCATAAAATAAATAATGTGTAACCACAGAATATTGAAAACATTTCCCAAATGAAAGTTGAACGTTCATTACAACGGTAGCATAGCAGTCCGTGCATATTTACCCGTCCGCTTATTGTATCGGGCCAGAACGAATTAAATCCAATGTTTGTTTTGCGTGATTGTGGCAGCTCCCAGTCAACTCACTCGACATTATTATGTACCTACATTTTTACTCTTTACCTGCGTATGACATGGTTACTTGGGTACCTATACATATACTTAATTACCTGTGACAGCCAGAAACCTTTTTTTCGACAAAACATTTTTTCAGTACCAAAAAGCGCTGCTTTTTTCTATCACGCTGTACCTGGCTGCCAGCAAAATATCCGTGTAACTTTTATTCATAGAATTATTTCCACTTAAGTACTTAAAAAACCCTATAGTATCGCTTTTAGAAAGCTTCCTTTTAACACTCGGCTTCAAACTCCGTTTCTATATTTAATTCCTGAAATAGTTAACGTGTTCACATTGTAGTGCAGTTCGCTGACATTGTGCTAGCTTAGTTGTACATTATTTGATTATAAAGTATGCAAATGACCCGGCATCAGGAGTTCTCAGTATTATGTTAAGCACCTAAATTCTGAATACATATTCAGTGACCACATTAACCAAGACGAAAACGCTTGAAGACACTGTCGGACTGAACAGGCAAAGTAGTTGCGGTGAAAGAAAATGGTTTGTATTTCGCCTGCGCGTTTTCGTTATTCAAATTTGTTTATTCAGGAGCTGGAACAATCAGTGGATGATGTACTTATTTGTTTAACAAAGACACATTAGTAGAATGAGCAAGGATTTGTCCACAGGAATTCTTCTGAAGAATCACCAATAGATACGTTACAATGAAGCAAACATAAGTTCTTTAACATTTCCCATAAATTAAAATTCAAACAGAACTTTATACTAATAGCAAATATAGGAGATGTTATGTCAAAAAGTCACAATTCTTCAGAGGCATAGGCACTTACATAGATCGGTTTGTTAATTCCTTAATTTAAATATTATTTCCATATTAATTACTTATTTTTCAAATAGATTTACGCTGAGATTTCACCCTTTAAGGTACGTACAAAAAAAAAACGAGTGCTCCTTCAGTTTTATGCCATTATGTATGACAGGTTAGTGCGTCAATGCGTCATGAATTGGACACTGTCGAGCACTGGCTTACCTTACATGTAGTGGACGATGATGATGATATTATTTTCCTTGAGGATGTCCGCTAGCTGACGCGGATAACTCGCAAAGGACGCTCATCTAACAAGAAATTGTATTTTACTCGTATCTAGGCCTTGCGTAATTCTAGGTCAACGGGACTACTACCGTACAAAAAATCACTCCCTCGAGGTGATAGGTTTTTTGTGGCATAAACAGCGGTAACTTTTTTAAGTTAACTTTTAAACGTAATATTTTGACGATATTATTTATGACAGAGCCGTGTGCTATCCACAACGAAACGGTTGTAACACATTCAATTATTCCCGAGATGGTCTTCACAGATAGATGGACGAACTGACGATGACGGGCAACAAAGCTGACGTATGGCCTTGCATTCCAGAGTAAGCCAAGTTGTTTGAGATGTTCTTGAATAAGGCTGAAATCTGAATACGGATTCCTTCATTAGCTATACACCGGATTTAGTGGTCACTACCTAAGGCAGTGCAAGCTGAACTGCTGTAGAATATTACATAAAACCGCACTTATAGCCCCAGGCGAAGCATTTCCCCTGCTTTGTAATGACTTGAGTGTTCTTCCACGGAAATAATTCATTTGAAACAGGCTCTTATGTGTAAAAGATAAGAACATATTTTGTAATCAGAGCGTTCTTTTATAGTTTTCTCAAGTAAACTGATATAGGTACTAATATACTCGTATACCCAGAAGAGATAGCAGAACTTTGTGTGCTATTTATTATTTATTTAGTTTTCAACAAAAATCGTGACGAGACCATACATACATATATCAGTGTGATATAATTAGGACCTACCCGTCTCTGTTAATTTTCAAGACTAAACAATAAACTTGCCTATTGTATAAAAGCTTTTAGGAAGTACTCAATGCATAGGGAATCATAGCGACAGGAGAGCTCTTTGCGAATGTGCACAAACACCGTGGGCGATGATTGGTGAAGCATTGATTGTACTCTTTTGTATTTATTCATTTTAATACCATGCCAACCGCTTTAAAACAGATGATGTATGAATAGAATGAAAGCATTACGTCTATTGTTCGGTCACCGGCGGCGTGTGACACTGGATTGTAAAACGCGGAAAACACCCCGGATTTTGCATCAGCATTTCTGCCGGAACTTTTATTCTCAGGTATCGGGACCGATACCACAATAACGTGAACAGGTGTGGATAGAATAATGTGCAATATGAATTTTACCAAACCCGGCGCTCTCACTGTCACAACCAGCGGCCTTTGGAGTAGATATACAGGGTGTAATCGATAAGTGTTTACAGGCCATAATTCCGTAAATATGAGAGATATCAGAAAACTTTTAACTGATATCGAAAGTACGTTACCCAACGAGTAAAATTACACTAATAACTTTTTTTTAACTAAAATCAGAAATATCCCAAATATTTACTTCAAACCCTTCCATACTACATACTATACATTTAGTACGTAAACGTTCATTCAAAGATAACAAACTTTTCATTCAAGAATAAATGATAGATTAATTATTTCATAAACGGTAGTATTATTATTTTATTATATTGTTATCGTACAAATAACGAATCTCTAACAGTTTTATCTCTTACGACACCCGACGTTCTTTAAGGCTGTAAGTCGTCATACTAAATGTATGGGAGTGTTTTAACTTGATATTTTTAATATACTTCATCTATTTAGAAAAAGTTATTAGTATAATTTTACTCGTATCACTTAAAAGTTTTCTGATATCTCTCATATTTACGGAATTATGGCCTTTAAACACTTATCGATTACACCCTTTATACACCAACAAAAACATTCTGTAAATAAACTAGCCAAATCTCGCTGGAGTTGTTGATTATCTCTAAAAATGTACCACTCTTGTATGTTTACCTACCATGTTTTATGTAAATAAAGTATATATGATTATGATTATTATGAAAGTGATGAAATCTAGACAAAGTCGTGCCAAGTGTAAGGTTCCTTTTTTATTGCGATTTCTTTATTATTATAGTTCATGTTGTATGACTTAGCCGTGGAAGGGTACACAAGGGTACAAAACCTGTTGTACTTAAGTATTGAAATTGGTACAATGGTGTGATGGAGCACCTGGCATTGAACCCTTGATTTCATTATTTTTTAGAGATAATCAATCAGCTCCATCGAGACTTGACAAGTTTATTTTCTTAGATTTTCTTATTTGACATAATTTATTCCTTTGAAAGGGTAATTGAGGTGCAGTAGTGGCAGACCCTAAGATAATTGTATGCATAATATCAGCTCTTTATCTTCTTTTGTTTTAGTCTTATTTACGAAAATGTCCAAAAATCATGGTAATTTTGAACTGTGATATATTCGCTACGCCATGTAAGTAAGAGTAAATCCAGAATTAAAGAACATGAAATGGGGTTCTTAAAGCACATTTTTACAGATATTAATGTCGTAGAACTTGGATGAAGAAGTTTTTTATAGGCACAGCTACCAGAAAAAAACTTAACAAGCCACAACTGGCACCTACGTATTCATTTAAAAATAATTTGATATACCATGATCAATATGATCATATAAAAAAACATTTACGAACGTATATACCTATATATAGTTATTCAAAAACATTTTCAAAGGTGCGTTTATACTAAATACGATTAAATACGATGCAATTTTGTATGCGACATTTCGGTCTTCAAATTATCAGGAATGTGATTTTCTTATACTACACTGTGTATGACTATATAAATACGTCATGCACGAGAAGGACTGGGCTTTAGGTCACACGCTGGCCCATAGCTAGCGGGGTAGTTGCCGCAATTTAATTTTTTTTTGTGGGTTCGAAGCTTTCTTCATAATGTTTCCCTTCACGAAAGCTTCAACTGATAACGGTTCAAACTCATTAGTACCTACAAATCAGGATTTCAAATTGGGCGAAATTGTAAGCTCTTGAACAGTCTCCACTGCTCTAGTTTAAACGAACTACAGGGATATAAAAAATATTGCTACCGTATTTGCAATAATATCATAACTGGTTTTAGAATTTAATTTGCGATGTAAAATATTATAGGTTTCAATACTTTGTTTGGAGAGACAATGTTTCAATACGTGATAGGTAGTTTTAAAACTGCTATCTCAAAAATATGATAGCAGCAGCATACTAGGAACCTACCCAAATTTAATAATTAGTAGGCTCAATAAAATCAACACTATCAACCAAGCGCCACATTCACGGTCAACATGACATAGTACGCAATCCAAGGCGCACATTCTTATGAAGTATGCGCTAAACTGGGATAGCGCCTTTATTTCTTTAATAAATTGCGTAGTAAAGCTTTAGACTCGCGTATTTTAGGCGGTAATCCTTAAAAAAACATGTAACAAAACCCAAGAATATAAAAAGTTCAGAATCAACATTTCTTACCATTGTGACTTGGCCTTGTTACAAAGCAGTATTCACGTTATTTGCCCGTGAAAGAAGTACGCGCGCCTCAAGCGAATCAGTATACTGTGTGTCTTAGACCCCGGCAACCGAATACTGAGTCGGGGATCATACTCATGTTGGTTCTTTAAAAATACTCAGTAAGCATAGGAATAAGATCCCAGAGCGGCCGCTGAGGCACTAATAATAATGCTGACAGATGGCGGGGTAAATCGCGCAGATAAAATATTTCGGGTGCTAATCTATCCGCGGAATTCAGTCCCGTCACACGTAGTTGTTTATTCGCAAAGGGCAGAGGTAAACGTACTTGTCACAGGGATTATATTTATGTATGATTCGTTTGCCATGTTGACAACGTGGAGCGATTATAATTATAATTGAGAAGCCGGAACTTGAAACAAAGCGAAGCTTAGGTACCTACTTACAGGTGCCGGTGATAAGTGCGAGTAGAGTTATTCGTTACTCGTATTCAGTAGGTTTATAAAAACAATACGGTGAAAATTTAATGAAAATAAAGTTTTAGTCAAAAAATATGCTAAAGTTACGCATAGTCCGCATACATATGCGGAATGAAATTTAGGCAAAGTTCAATGTGGATACATATTACATTGCTGCAGACGCCGTAAGAAGCCAGGAAGTACAGGGTATTTATGCCGGGGTAGCGAGTAGAGTAACTATAGATATACACTTTTCATTTTCACTACACCGAGGCCTATATAGTGTTTTTCTCAAATATATTCAGTTACATAAAATACACCAGTCAAAAACTTAAAATACAGTCAAATATATAAATGAATATTGAATGCATAGCCGCATAGCCCACATAAAAAACTGACTAGTATTTGAAATGTTATTATTATATAAAATTCGAATTACGAATTAGATAAGCAGAAGATAGCTATTTCACGTCTTTTCGTGACACGGTCACGTTGGTAACCTTTGCGTATTTTTCCCGCAGGATTTCCCGGCAATAGGAACGTTTCACTACACTCGTTCTTTAAACGTATAAGTTTATCACATGCCCGCCCTAGTACTCCGTATTTGTCATGCTAAGTTCTGTGGAAGAGAAAAGTTAAATTAAATCATGCTTATATGTATGTACTTCATCGATTACGTGTACAAAATTGTATTTCTATGAAGAAAAGAATATGACGAACAGATTCCTTACCTACGAAAGCTGCACGCCATACAAAATTGCCTTTCAAAAATGGTCCTGAAATAGATACCCATATTGTTGATACGTGCCACTCCGTCTACATCTCATTTATGAATTTCTATATTAATTAACCTAGGTACCTATGTATAAACTTATTTGTAGTTTATTATTATTATTTATTTATTATTGTTACAGCATACAATAATCTTATATCTAATACAGGTCCCTGCAAAGCTTGGTTTGTTGATTGGTCCATCTAAGTTTTAATTGGCTATATTCTATTCCATTAACCAAATTTTCATGTGAATGTATGGGCGGTGTTATAAAAAAAGTCTGACCTACCTAACTCTACAGCTAGCAATATCGATTTTGACGGTAGAAAATTCTATATTTATATATTATGGCAATTGCTAGTCCTAAATGCAACGCTGTTCTAACTGAATAGAATTTAAACTTGTTCGATGTTAATAAGTACTATAGGTAGGATCATGGACTTCGGGCCTTGCAAGGATATTCTTTTATTCAATGAAGTACCTAATAACATTGTTGACATCATCAAAACCAATCTTCAAATAAATAAACTAGACATGTAACTTAGTAAAACGTGACGTAGTGGAATAAACAAGCCATAACATAAGCAGCACAGATATACTAACCTAGACTGCAGCCAGTGTAAAGTGCAGTAATTTGCATAATCCGTTAAGCACTGTTCTTCACAACACACGTAACAAGGCTTGGAAATAGATTATATGGTCTTACTTTTGAACTGGGTATAAATTGGAAGTTATGACAATGTAACTTATGAAAGCATTACTCCCTTGACTTAAGATCCTATGGGGTGGGGGACTAGATGGGACAGAGGCTCTCCATGCCGATTGGTCTTGAGCTTCCCGCTTGAATTTGCTTGTATTTAAATCTGATAACCGCTGGAAATGTTTACTTACCTATATTGTTTCAGTGTACTTCAAGCGTGTGTTGTCTGTTTTACTCTATGCTAGATCAAGGTTAATGGACCATACTAAGCCTTAATAGCTTTATATAATTTTCATAATATTTGGAATGAGGAAGAATGAAAATCCCTAGGGAGTTATATATATTTTCTTTGTTTCTTTCGTCTTACACCTTTTATTTACTTATACAGGGTGTTTTTTTTTCGACCGATCAAATTCTACGTAGTGAATGTGTAGGTCATACTGACCAACTTTTACTATGGGGACAAAGTGGAAATCGCGAAAAAAAAATCAGCTGTTTCATACATTTCGGCCGGCGTAATGCCGCCAATTTGTATGAAACAGCTGATTTTTTTTTCGCGATTTCGACGTTGTCCCCATAGTAAAAGTTGGTGAGTATGACCTACACATTCACTACGTAGAATTTGAACGGTCGAAAAAAAAACACCCTGTATATTGTTTTGCTTATAAGTATGGTGATACATATCACCGGAGTCAAAATTCGTAACGTATAATTCCTCGGACTTGCAATTGTAACACAATGTAGTTATTGTAGAGGTAGAGGTACTACGTACTGCTACATTTATGTTAAAAATCAAAACCGAAATGAACCACATGTACTTATATATATATATATATATATATATATATATTATAATAGCCGCTTCTAGTGAAAAATATCTATCGACGTCGATTTGGTATGCCTAACATCAACTTAATTGAAGTTGCTCGTCTGAAAGAGTTAAATTATGTAGTCACAAAAATGTGTTTGTTCTTTGAATTTATTAGACAATATTTAATAAGAAACAAGAGTCTTATCATAGGTACGAAATCTACATACACTCGTGTATTTGCTAGCACCGCCGTGTCATGTAACATTGGCCTCTAATCATCTTCAGGCAGATGACATATTCCACTGAAGCCGCGACTTCTTCATTGATTGACTATACAAACAAACGAGGAACAGAACGATAGGCTCGGTATATATTATTAAATAAAATGAATAATGAGGCAATCTTGAACCGTGAATTGTGTGTGCAACATGGAGAAAGACAGCAAAACCTCAGTTTGTGTGGGTGATATTTTGAACGAAAGTCAATTGGATTATATCGTTGAGAAATGGTTCGGAGAAAAAAGTTGGGAGCTTGTGAGCGCCGAGCTGAGACCGGCAGTTGCAGAGGGAATCGTAGGATTCCACGGTGACCATTTTAAGCTATCCCTACGGGTCAATCGAAAAGGTCACCACCTGGTCACTCTTCCCTTGTTTGTTAAGACACTGCCACTCAACAATGCCCCAAAAGCGGAGTTTATTGACGGACAACAATTCAACAAAAAGGAAGTGGCAATATTTAAAATCATTGATGAAATTGACATACAGGGTAAATATGTATTAATTTTATGTCATACATACAATGTGATACATCCCATTGAAATACCTAAGTTCATAGAAATTACTGTAAACATGCTGACATTCAGACAGATATTTAACTTAGGTTTAACAATTGATTAAATGTATTTTAAATAAAGGATTATATTTACCCCTAAGAATTAGGACCTCCGGGGCTTATGTTCGCTATTTTCATAAAATCTACCTTTATAAGATATAGTAGCTGATTTATTTATTTGACGGTTTCAGAAGCAAATTCGTTTGTTGCGAATGCACTTCTCTACAACAACTCGATTCTGGTGATGCGTGATTTAACTTCTGAGGGCTACACTGTTCGCAACCAACTCGATACGTTCGACCTTACACATGTACTGGTCACCTTGAATACTCTGGCACGTTTCCATGCTGCCTTCGCCAATTATGAGACCAGAAAGGCTCTCGATCTTCAGCGGCCGTATACCATCCTCGAAGAGCACAGCTACATCAACTTCGAAAACAACTTTACTGACACGCCCTGGATACGTTCTGGGGCCAAGCTTGCCGGCGACATCATCCGTAATTTCTCAGTGAAATACAGAGATGCCATTTCAGATTTAGAAGCCAAACTGGTCAAACAGTTTATAAAAGCTTGTGATGACCTAGCGGAACAGAATGATACGTTAAATGTGGTACTACACAGGGATTTGTGGGTGAACAATATTATGTTTAAATATGAAAACGGCGTTCCAATTAACTCTATATTGATTGATTTCCAATGTGTGCGCTACGGTCCACCAGCTTTCGATATCACATTCTTCTTATACAATACTACATCTAGGAGCTTCCGAGATCAATATGAGTCTACCATTCTCCTACATTACTTCAATACCTTTATGAATTCTATGGATGTAGAAACAAAGCACCGTCTTGAAGGTTTAAAGTATGACTACGAAGATTTTCTCCGCTGGTTAGAATTCAGTCGAAAATTTGGGGTTCTTGTGGGGATTATGCTTGGTCCTTACCTTTTGATGGATCCCGAGATGGCCCGAGCAAACTTCGACGATCCAGCCACGTTCGAGAAGTACAACAAGGAGGACCGCTCAGTGCCGGTGCTGGCATATGCACGCCGCTGCCCGGAGTACAAGCAGAGACTAGTTGAACTTGTTGAGGAGTTTGTAGAAAGGTACTTAGAGATATAAAGCCAAAGCCTAACTTAAGTTTACGGCCGACATTAAATGTTACATATTTGTTTTCTAATTTTGTCCTATTATTTATTAATTTTATTAAATAATGGACAAGTGCATATAGTGACTGAAGTCTTAAATAGTATATTTTATGTTTAGATATGAAATCCCATACAATCAGTCAATTGTACAGTGCAACATAACTCTTTCGTGTATTATTGACTTGAAACTGGTGGCGACACAAATTTGATATATTTTTTTGTTTTTTTTTTTTACCAATTACAGCTATTTTGTCATTAACACTTTCATTGCGTACGAATGCTACACGCTACGCTCGTAGCCATTCCCGTGATTTTTCCGCTTTGTAGCGAAAATGGATCTCCCACAGAGAACTCCCCTCGGTAGTTCCCCGCGCTCAATGTGTTAATATATAATGAAATAATTGTAACATGACTCTTTCGTGTATTATTGATTTGAAACAGGTTGTTAACCAAATTTAATATGTTTTTTCATCGTTTGCAACTATTCTTATTATTATATAGTTAAATAATTGCAACATTATCTTGTTTAATGTCGCCTGACTTCGATCAAAATTAAGATTTGTAAATAATATCTTTTTTAACATGATAATGATCCTACAGTTAAATTTAGATTACAAAACAAAAGTCAATTTAAATTTCTTCATCACGCTTGCTGTCTAAGCGCGCCATTGCTTGCGTGCGTAGCGAGAGTAATAGAAAAGGGAAATTCCCTAGGGAGTACTATAAGTGACAGTACGCTATTTAATTATATAATGTCTTAAAACTTATTTTTTTTATCGGCAAGTGTGATGAAATACATTGTATGCATTACGGTCGGTAAGCGGAATACTAACTCGAGTCATAAAAGCCGTCCGCCTAACGGCGTCGGGCTTCTAACACTCTCGTTAATAATTCCGTACCTAGCTCCCTTGATGCACAATGTACTATTGTGGCATGGTGTGTATTTTTATAAAACTTAATAATCATAACACAGCCAGACAAAAACGTACCTACCTCTTTGAGACTCAAAGACACCTACATAATTCTTAGCAACGTTAATATTGTATCTACAATCTAATTTTTGATAAAAGATTGATGATGGGCAGCAGCGTCATCATAGTGGACACATTACTGCGATCGCCATTCCGCTTGCCCAGCGTAGCGATTATGGGCATTTACCTCCTAATGCATCTATACGCATAGTTAATAGGAGAGGCCTACGTCCAGCAGTGGACTATCATAGGCTGATGATGATGATGATGAATCTAAGTTGATAATTTAGGAAAAAAATTAAGACGTTGGATATACAATCTAATAATAGTTATTTGTTTCACTAGGGAGCAAAGTGATTGTTTAACTCTCGTGCAAATATTGAAACCCGAGCAAGCGAAAGATTCCAGAATTTGAGCTATGCGAGGGTTTTAAGGCATGAGAGTTGAACAAGCTTTGCTGCCGAGTGAAACACAACATTTTTCACCACACTAAAGCGAGGAAACATGCGAAATAAAACTCAAACATAACAAATTAGAAGGTATTTATTTGCATGTCCTCAACTTCCAAAAAATAAACAAATCAGCTTAAGTCTATCCAAAAGATTAAAAAAAAAATTACTTTAACCTCTAGAGATTAAAACACAGTTTTGCGCTCTGAAATTGAAAAAGAAACAGCGTGTTTACGAGCAGTGTGGTGAAAATAACTATAGTCTATGCAGAAGATTAAAAAAAATACTTTAACCTCTAGAGATTACAACACAGTTTTGCGCTCTGAAATTGAAGGACAAACAGCGTGTTTACGAGCAGTGTGGTGGAAACCAATTAATTTCACTCTATCGTCAAATGGTTCTTCAGAAATCATAATTTTCAGTTTGAGTTAAGAATGAAAATGACACGATCTAGTAGCAGTTCCTCTTCGCCAAATTATAATTCCTAGACCAGAATGTGGCTTATGAAGGATAAATAATATGATTGGCATCATCTTCGGAAAGTTTAAACCAAGTCGCTCGATGTGTCAATAACAAATCAACTCGAGAGTCTTGGAAAGCCTTGGTAAAGATTCGCCATACGTTTCAACTATCGCTCACCTAGATAAAAACCGGTTCGTACTATCTGATAAGTACTTGTCATGTAAATAATGATTTTTCTTGTGTTTGATTTTGTTAGTACTGTTTGCTTATCTCCGATGTGTTTAATGTACATTACAATTTAATGTATGACTTATTTGATCAAGATATTTTTTAGGTACTCGTCGAGTAACAAGTAAATTAATGCCAATGGTAATCTCAGAAATGTGAAGATAATGAATATATAATTCTTCTATGATGGTTTAAAATACAATAGAGTTCCTAAAGGTTTACCTTACATACGTAAGGAACTATATTCTGTATTATTTGCAAAATATTAAGCCCAGTTGTTGCGGAGATCAGGCGAAGGGGATGGTAATATTTCGCTTATTTATTTATAGTATTTTATGCAACCCTTGTTTAAGAGAGGTCAAAAAAGGTGAGTGGCGTGAGGAGTGTGTGGCGTCAAACACAGTTTTATTAATCAAGGTCGGGCGGGAGACGTCAAAATTAAAAAAGAAAGCTCCTCTATGGTTTACTATTCATCAGTTTTTTTATTAGGTTGACAGCCATGTATTTCGTTTAGTCTTGTATACACGAGGTATCTTAAAATGCAAAAAACGCACTGCGTATAAACTCGAATCCGTTTATAGGGAATAGACAATATATAGACTTATCTTGACATCTGTAAGGTAGGGGCTTAATGGTGTGTTCACGACCATGTAAATGACAAATAACAGTACGGGAGTAGAAAAAATAACTTAAATAAATTATTTATCATATAAAAATATTTCAAATTCGCACACTAACTAAGCCCTTTCATTTGATATATCGCATGATACAGTTTTTTTTTTATTTTCTAATTTACCCCCAAGAATAGACCTCATATTTAGAATTCATTTATTTACGTTCCACGTCCAGTCTTTTTTGCTAACTGAACCTAGCCATGATTGCAATCATTGCCTGTAAAGTACGTCCTGTTGACTTTAAAACATGAAATTTTGTAAGAAGCATAAATACAGTCAAGTGTACAAGTACGGATCCTGTCACAAATGTGCCTACGGAGTGAACACATTTGAAGCGGTGAAACCAAAACGACTAAAAGCGACGAATATGTCTAAAGTGTAACAATTCTCCGATTTAGGCAATGCTCGGAGGCGTGACAAAACTACGTATGACGAAGCATTACATTCGGCGATATGATATTCTATTCAAAGGAACATATTTATATGAAAATGCACGGAAAACCTCTTTGCATGTTTCGGAAGTTTCGAATGGATATTTATGCGTATTTCACGTACCTACTACTGTCATTAAACGTATCATAATGTTCAATCTAATCATAAAGTTGAAAATAAAAGTATTGACATAATTTCTTTGTCAATTCACTGTTAAGGAAGTTAGGTGTCAAAAAGGCACTCTCATAGGAGTCTTAGGTTAACACCCGCGTAAGCAAAAGGCAAAACTCTGTGTATGCAGCAAGAGTAAAAAAGGGCTTATAACCTCTCCATAAGTGCATTCCTAGGAAACAAATTAAATGAAAAGGACGTCAGTGTTTATTTATGCCGATACATCTACTAATAATAGGTACTTTCATTGCGGTATTCCATTCGACCTCATGCATATTTAATTGCGATGTTAACTAACGCTGTAGAGTAAGTGTTAACACTTACACACGGTGTTTTTATTTCAGAGACAAATTGCGGACGTGCACGAATACCTCTCGTGGTTTGTGACGTGACGGGCTTGCGCTGCAAAGCTGAAACGCAACGCTTTATCGCCGTCAATATTATTCTTTGCCCGCAATGCATGTCAGCAACCAACATGTATTTTTTCATTGCCCTCTGACTACAAAAACGCAGCAAACATCGCATCGTGTTTGCGCAGCCTGTATCGTTGTACAACTCTCATGCCCTAAAATAAAAGTAAAGCGAAAAGAATTATATAGTTAGCTAACGTTGTTTATCGTAAACCCCTGATAAAATTATATTCTGATCACGCAAAGTGCAAAACAGCTTCACTCCATCGTTGTGAATCAATGTATTAAATGATTTCGCTGGTTCTTTTGCATATTTCATAAGATATTCCTGTCGATCTTTGAAATATTTCTTGTGAAACTGGAAAAAGTTGGGGAAATCGAACACTGATAAGACATAAAACTTAACCGAATGAAATATGGGTGTAGTTTCGTTGCGCAAACGGGTTGGGTGGCTGTAGGCTCGTACACATAGACACATATATATGACTGCTAGGGACATGACAAATTTAGGTACATTGGCCCAATAGCTGAGCCAATCTATTTTAGAAGGTATCTAGGCACTTCGTAGTTAGCACTTCTCTGCTTGTAAAATAGCGATTGAATTGGTAGAGTTGGCTCAGAGACTTGGATGTTGAACTAATGCACAGTCGCCTGCCGAAGTACTAATCGATGCCATAAATCGCTAAGTCGTAAGATCCGCAACTTAGCGGTGGCTTGAATAATGAAACTAGACTAGACCTGCACATGTATAACCTAGATATACATAGCTGAATATAAACCTGCTTAAGAGCGTTAATCTTTTAATTAACGGATCAAGTTTTTATAAATGGCTCATTTTTTAAGCATGTACTTACTCTTTTTAAATCATTATGAGCTCTTTGAGAAAACTTTGAATTGACGGAACTGCTCGGTAGGTACTACTGGCTAACTACTAAATAAATATAAGTAGGTTGTACATAGGTAGCATACCCACGTTACCTTAAGCATAATTGCAACTACATTTACGAGTATAAACTAATTGATCAGTTAGGGGTAAAATATAACCTTATGACCTACAAATCGAAGCTTATACTTGGACGTATCTCTATTTTTAGTTCATACCGTAAATGAAAATGATTTGCGAGGACTGTACCTAATTATATCATAATATTACATATTGCAGGCAACATATCGTTATATTAATTATTAACAATCCATTAATGAATCATTGGTACCCGTCTATTCAAAACCATTGTAGGTAAAATAGTCGTTCATACTATAAATAATATGCCTGTCTCTAATAGGTATAATACTTGGAACTTAATTGGGAACATATTTTTGTAGAACGAGAATACCTATGTAATAATACAGGGTGTTTTTAAATTAGTCACTGATACCTTGGGGTATGCATGTGTCCATGATAAGGAATAATTTTACTTTTGGGACTCATATCGAAAAATCGAAAAAATAAAATCACTTTCTTTTAAATGTTGATCACTTGATGTAACCGCTTTGTTTTTCAAGAAAGGCGATTTTTTTTTCAAGATTTCGATACGAGTCTCCTAAGGAAAGTTGTCCGTTATCATGAACACATGCATACCCTAAGGTATCGGTGACTAATATGAAAATACCGTAATATAAAACGATGACTATTATAATAAAATCAAGAATGGTTTATTTGGTGTCATACAATACAGAACAATTAATAGAAGTATAAATAGTAAGGATTTGAACACCAAAAAGGATGCCACTCAGCATGACGTGTCGTGTCAGATGTATAAAATGAGGGTAAAGAAAATGTAATTAAATTAAGCTATAAGGCAGTCACAACATACCTACAACAGCGTATCAAAAGAAGCTATCGCTTGCTATCAGTCAAACAGATTGGGTTCACATTACTCACTGAACTGACATGTCACCGATAGATGACAAACTTTGCCTGCGCAGAAAAATGTTTACTATTATTGTAGTTACTGAAAAATGGAAAACCCTTATACTGACCGAAATGTATAAGTAGTTTAATTTTTTTCACACATACCTACATATTTCTAACATACTGCCTGAATGTGGTTGTCTAATTTAAAAACTAAATACTATAAATTTAGTAACTAAATACTACAAAATTTACATATTTCTTACCTACAATATCTAAGAAGAGTACGAAGTTCACTACACAACTAAATAAAGTATTAACACATTGAGCTCCCGAGGGGAGTTCTCTGTGGGAAGTCCATTTTCTATACAAAGCGGGAAAATCACAGGATCGGCTACGAGCGTAGCGCGTGGCACTCGTTGGCAATGAAAGTGTTAATTTCCAATTTAACATTCGAAGCTAACTTGGTTATTTATATTATTATTACCTATGATTTAGAACAGGGTATTTCCCGTGAAATTGTTTGTTGTTGGTTGTTGAGCACCTGGTATTTATTATTTTTTCATTGCTCATGCTATGAAAGTGGGTTGTTGTTTATCTATGATACGGGTGGAAAACGATGCATCGCGGCCCTTGGGTTGCAAAAAGATATGTTCCTATTATTGCTCGCCTTGTAAAATTGTAAGCATCAAGCCGAACAAAGTGTTGGCAAATACTCTTATTTAGAAACAAATTCGAAGATATTAGTTCTTGGGTTCTAGTTTTTGTTTTTTTGTAGCGATAATCGTAACTTAAATATGTCAATTCATTAAATCATTTCGTTTAAAATTTAAGTGTTTTGGTTTTATATAGCGGTGACCAAGAGGAACAAATCTATCAAGTTTTTTTTTTATTTTAATACGCGTAGGTAAGCGACGGAATAATGTTTTACTGCCATATATGAATTTATACTTAATTCTTGCTAGTAACTATTACATTCAATTAATACTTTTTATGTTTTTTCTTTCCTCTCATTCGTAATGAAAAGTAGAGTGTTTAACTCGGGTGAAAGGCACCCATTTCCGACTCGCACTATTGGCGCTCTCACCTCGTCGGAGATGGGTGCCTTTCCACCCTTGGTTAACAATCTACTATTTGTTGCAAATGCCATCCACGAAGTTACCCCCAGTAACAGTGTTGAAATACCGGGTGCTCGACAGACTTAATAAACCCGTTTCTTAAATCATAATACACACTTTAATGTCGTATCGTGACCGAAGAAAAAGTATTGCATTCAACGTTGTTCGACTGAAACAAACTCGTGGCGTCATTATTAACAAATTTTGGTTTCGCCTCAAATACTCCTTTTGACCCCTTTTAAACACCGTTTAATACAAACTCGTTTGTATTAAATACTCATATACTCGTAAATACTCGTACTCGTTTACTTAGTCATTATTACATTTTCCGTGGCCTTAGATTTTTACCCGTTGCTGTGATATACAAGCAAGTCGATCGCATGATCGATCTACTGATGTTCTTGCTAAATTAAGTAGGTACTAAACTTCGTTAAACTACAATTTTAACGAAGTTTAGTTGACAACTTCTTTATAAACATAATAATATACAAGGTGTAAGTCAAATACAGTTTACGACATAATAAGCACATTCAGTTAACTTTTACTTAAAGTTAGAGAAACAAAATTTCCCATACAAAATAATTCGGCGCGCAATGTAAAACAACATACGCGAGTTAAGCACTCGTTGACAGCTGATGTCAAAAGCAGATGACATAACTGCCATATCAACAATAACAAATGTTCGTACATACATTGCTGCTCCGATAATCTTTAAAAAATTCTGTGGGGTCATAATTAAGAGTAACTTTAAAAAAACCTTGTAATCCAATGATTACACTAATTAATACCATGGCTGGTTTAATTGACTGTATTTTTGTTTTTATTTGCAATGAAACGTTGACATTAACGTATGTCAAACTGGATCCGGAAGTGGCATGTTGCTGTTGCGGTTACTGAAATTGATATAATTTATAGTAGATATAAGTAAAAGGCCATCAAACTACCGGAAGTTACCTCCTTTTGACAAAATTAAATTACTGCTTTTGAATAACTACGGAACCCTACACTGAGCATGGCCCGACATGCTATTGGCCAGTTTTTTTATTTTGCAAGTACAATGCTACGAGCTAAGCTCAGTCGGATGTACTTACTTACGCGACCTCCGAGTTTGTTTTCCCGACGTTAATACTTCCACAGTAATGTACTATATTACTTCAAATTGTAATTACCCCCCCCCCTCCGCAATTAATTACGTAATTGAACTGTATCAGACTACAGAACAAACTATCTAGCATGCATATTAGGTACCTACGTAAGAATTTACTAACTTCTTAGTACAAATTACAATTAAGCTAGCACGACAGTATTTTATAAAGTAACTAGGCAACGTTTTTTCTAGTACGTAGGCAATTTACGATTTAATTAAC